>QEPC01005825.1:2131915-2146252 GCA_003113815.1 Sphenodon punctatus
CCCAACCCCCCCCCCAAAAAAAAACACATGGCAAAGCAGAGGGCACAGCTCCTAACCCCCCCAAAAAAAACACATGGCAAAACAGAGGGCACAGCTCCTAACCACCCCAAAGGTAGAGCGCGCAGCATGAAGCCCCCCCCAGCATGAAAGGTAGAGCGCGCAGCATGAAGCCCCCCCCAGCATGAAAGGCAGAGCGCGCAGCATGAAGCCCCCCCCCAGCATGAAAAGGCAGAGCGCACAGCAGGCAAACATATCTGAGTCCCCAGCAGCTGGAGAGGAGGAGGCGGCGGCAGCAGCTAACAGCGGGAGGCAAATGGCTGAGGCAAACTTTTTTTCTTAAGAGGCCATGCAAGCCACTGATTGGCTTGTGGCCTCAACAAAGCAAGCCCCTGATTGGCTCACTGGTGAGCCAATCAGGGGCTCACTACCAGTGAGCCAATCAGGGGCTTGCTTTATTGCTCACTGCTGGTGAGTCAAAGCAAGCCCCTGATTCACCGGCAGTGAAAGGGAAATCCGTGGGGATTTCCCTGGTTTCTGTGCTAATCCTGCCTAAGGCAGGATTCTGCGCAAAAACTGCGAATCGCAGCAGCACGTTTTTCACGGGGCCCTGGCTATGAGGCTTTCACACCCCGTGTGAACCACTGCGCAACACCCACACAACACACCAGGGAAGGGAAGGGAAGAGTGATCCGGGAAGTGAGGTGCACAGGGAAAGGATTTCAGGGGAGCAAGGTAGGGGGGTTCAGGAGGTACTCTTCTGGGAACGGGGACCAGAGGGGGTACTACGGTCACAGAGATAGGCCAGGGGGATGCACACCAAACACGCTGTACACTCACCCACACCCTCTCTCGCTCACTCCTTCACACGTTCAAGCACTCACCGTTCACTCAAGGTCAGTCACTCCAAGAGGTCTCTAAACTCCTCTCCGTACGCTCTCACAAGGGGCCAGTTCCTCACAGGCAAGCAGATCACCGGCAAGGATCCTTCCCAGCAGCCAGCCTTTTATCCCCCTCCGCCTCACCCCGCTGTGCATGGAGGCGCGCTGAGCGCCGCAGCGCTGCTGGTGGCCCTGCCCTTCTGGGCTCCTCCCCAGCATTTTGTGGCCCCGTGTCTGTGCATCGCAGAGTGCGCGCAGGGTGGGGCCTGCTAGCCCCATCCCCACGCCTCGGCCATGGAATCCCGGATGTCGCTGTGGCCCCGCCAGGAGCGGCAGTTGAAGCCCCGCCCCTGGAGGTAGCGGTGGCGGCCCCTGACAATGACCTCCTCAAAGGTTTTATTGTAAAAGTTGGACAATGTACGATGAGCACAGACCCCTCCCCTAGTTGGTACCTTGAGGCTCCACCAACTTTGTGGGTGATGTCATCCATGTGCTGTGGTGTTAACTGGCCCCATTTCCTCTACCAGCCTGATAAGGGAGGAGAGCTGCAAAGGGGGTCTTTGTGGAGACTGCCTTGCATGAAATTCGTTCCTGTAGATTTATGCACAGGACAGAATGATTTGGGCCATTGCTTTTTGACTGGGGATAGAAGTTAATCGCTTGCATTGGCAGCATTTTGGAAGGGACCCTTTCTGTGAGAAGTTTTGGCTTGGGCTGAAATGTTGGCTTCTCATTCTGAGACTCGAGGTTAAGTTCTTCTTAAAAGGAAGTTGGCCAAATTTGAATATTTCTCAGGTCTTGAGTTCAGAATGAGAGGTATTGGTTTGTGGCTTTTCTTGGGTGAAGACAAATTAAGCAACTTAAGCAATTAAAAAAAAAAAAAATACAATCCTGATCTAGGCTGGCTCCAGAGAGAACAATAACAGGTCCAAAAGAATCTGACTTAGAAAAAAAGCAGGTGGTCATGTACTGTGTGCTGGATGATTTTACCCCCTTAGAATTCAGCAGTAAATTAGGACAGAGTTGGATATTATCTGGTGTGCCACACATAAAGATGATAAAACCAGTTGGTCCATTTCTTAGTCTTCCCTACGTTTAGATTCTCTTGGCACGCTGGTAGGAAGTCAATCCTACCCTGTGGGCAGGAGGGGCGGGATATAAATTTAAAAATAAATAAATAAATCCAAGGGGCAGAAGCGGAAACTGGAAAGGGGCCAAATAAAAATTAGCCGCAATCTGAACTTGGCCTCCAGTCCTGTGGTTTCCCACACTTGATCTATATTGAATTCGTGACAGAGGCAGAAGAAAGGAAATCTGTGTAGACATGCATTCTTATTTCATATGTGACTCTAGAAATTACACTCCTCAGCCACATGCATGGTAGTCAGGGACCCAAAGGTTCACTGTGTTTTCCCCATTGGCAGCTATGCGGAAAATGCAGTGAACACGAGTTCCTGATGTAGTTGAGCTGTCTATGCTACCTCCTGATTGCAGAGGACTCTTACAGCAGTCTTTTAAAAAAACAGCCTTCTGATTGCAAACTGAAAAAAGGAAGTGTTTTATTTACTGTATAGTAAACGGTGTTGCTCAAAAGGATTTGGGTTTCCAGCTGGCCTATTAACCAGTTAAAACTAGTAATCTTTCATACAGCTGTCTTTGAAAAATAAGCCTTGCAACTAGTTGGCATTTCAAACTAGTTTTTATATAGTTGCTGCTAGGCTGCAACAATGGGAACAAAGAGTTTTCTTTTTGCCCAGCAATTGGGATTTTTGTCTCCATTAGCTCGGACTGGAACAATTCTGTTAGCCTGGAAAGTGTCCCTAGAGATTTTAAAAAGAGAAAGCATCTCTTTAGTGCATTGTCATCATGTAATAGTTGAAACAGTAACATTGCTGAGATGTGAATGGGTAGTACTGAATTAAGAGGATCAACAAATATGGATAGTAAACAACACCCCCTGTCTCTCCCTCTGTTCCCCTTCCTTTGTCTCTCCCCCACCCCCCACCCCTGGGGGTCTCAGATTGTAAGCCCTAGGGCAGGGACCATATCTATTCCATTACTTTGTAAAGTGCCAGGTACATTGCTTGTGCTATATAAATGCTTGCCAATAATAATAATAATTAATACTTTATTGATTTTTGAGCTTACTTGACTGAATAGAAATGAGAGCGGTGTCCTACTATGACCCAAAGCCCTCCAATGTGCCAAGAACTGCATTGCATGCAACTTCATACAAAAGGTTTTCTATTTTAAATTAAAATACTAACATTTTAACAAATATTTAACAAACATTTCAAATTCTCAACCCCCTGAGCAATTGTTTGCAATCACTGTTCTCTATTCAGGTTTTTAACTTTTTTTTTTTTTACTGGTTTTAAATTATAAATCATAAGTTACATTACAGATATTGAAATTGCATAGTACACACCTTGCCTCTTGTTTAATGGTAATGTTCTAAAGTATTATAATAGTACAATTGGTGGTGATTATGCTAAAGGATGCTTTACTATATAACTCGTGTTACGTGACTTCAGTGAGCTTAGAACACCTAATAGGCAGTTTAGCAAAATACAAAAAGCAGTAGCAATCTTTTTTCTGGTTCTATAGATCTAGTTGTGTTGCCATTTTGCCAACAATAAGTGACACTGATCTTATCTGTTTTGTTACAGGAATGTTTACCCTTGCAGAAGTTGCATCGCTTAACGACATTCAACCAACCTATCGTATCCTGAAACCATGGTGGGATGTATTTATGGATTATCTGGCTGTTGTTATGCTAATGGTGGCCATCTTCGCTGGAACCATGCAGCTTACCAAAGATCAGGTGGTCTGCTTGCCCGTATTGCAGTCTGCTGTAAATTCAAAAGCACAGTCTGGCATGTCGGGCAATGCTGACGTTAAACACATTGTACCAGAATTTGAAACAGCCACAGTTCAAGACCCAGAAAGGTGGGCAACGAAAACGGTTTCCTTTGAAAGTGTATCTCCTGAAACACCCGACATACCTCTGAGCAGATCTACCTATTCTCAGTTACGCTCTGCAGTAGCAAATCAGGAGCCGAAGAAAGAGCAGAAAGATTCTTCAGGCCGAAAAACCAATTTGGATTATCAGCAATATGTTTTTATTAACCAGATGTGTTACCACTTGGCTCTTCCTTGGTATTCAAAATACTTTCCCTATCTTGCACTTATCCATACTATTATTTTAATGGTCAGTAGCAATTTTTGGTTTAAATACCCCAAAACCTGCTCAAAAATTGAACACTTTGTTTCTATATTAGGAAAGTGCTTTGAATCTCCTTGGACTACAAAAGCCTTGTCTGAAACCGCATGTGAGGATTCCGAGGAAAACAAGCAAAGACTAACAGGGGCACAATCCTTGCCAAAGCATGTTTCTACCAGCAGTGACAAAGGAAGCCCAAGTGCCAGTACCCCTATGATAACTAAGTCTGGTTTCAAGTTTTCAGCTGAAAAGCCCGTTATTGAGGTTCCCAGCATGACTATTTTAGATAAAAAAGATGGAGAACAAGCCAAAGCC
This sequence comes from Sphenodon punctatus, assembly GCA_003113815.1. NCBI lineage: Eukaryota > Metazoa > Chordata > Lepidosauria > Sphenodontia > Sphenodontidae > Sphenodon > Sphenodon punctatus. The sequence goes on from QEPC01005825.1 coordinate 2,136,332, forward strand.
TTGTTTGAAAAAGTTAGGAAATTCCGAGCCCATGTGGAGGACAGTGACTTGATTTATAAACTCTATGTTGTCCAGACTGTCATCAAGACAGTGAAGTTTATATTTATTCTCTGCTACACTGCAAACTTTGTCAATGAGATTAGTTTTGAGCACAACTGCAAGCCAAAAGTGGAGCATCTGACTGGCTACCAGGAGTTTGAGTGCACACACAATATGGCTTATATGTTGAAGAAGCTGCTTATTAGCTACATTTCTCTCATTTGTGTCTATGGCTTTGTCTGTCTCTACACACTGTTCTGGTTATTCAGAATACCCCTAAAAGAATATTCCTTTGAGAAGGTTAGAGAGGAGAGTAGCTTCAGTGATATTCCTGATGTCAAGAATGACTTTGCGTTTCTTTTGCATATGGTGGATCAGTATGATCAGCTGTACTCTAAACGATTTGGTGTCTTCTTGTCAGAGGTGAGTGAAAACAAGTTGCGTGAAATTAGTTTAAACCATGAGTGGACGTTTGAAAAACTTCGACAGCATGTCTCCCGCAATGCGCAGGATAAACAGGAGCTGCATCTCTTTATGCTCTCAGGGGTGCCGGATGCAGTGTTTGATCTGACTGATCTGGATGTGCTGAAACTTGAGCTAATTCCCGAAGCAAAAATCCCTGCTAAAATCTCTCAAATGATTAATCTTCAAGAGCTTCATCTTTGTCACTGCCCTGCAAAGGTGGAACAGACTGCCTTTAGCTTCCTCCGCGACCACTTGCGATGCCTGCATGTCAAGTTCACAGACGTGGCAGAAATTCCTGCTTGGGTGTACTTGCTTAAAAATCTCCGTGAGCTGTACCTGATCGGCAACTTGAACTCTGAAAACAATAAAATGATTGGGCTTGAATCTCTCAGAGAGCTAAGGCACCTTAAGATTCTCTATGTGAAGAGCAATTTGACCAAAGTCCCCTCTAACATCACTGATGTGGCACCTCATCTGACAAAACTGGTCATTCATAACGATGGCACCAAGCTTGTTGTACTGAACAGCCTTAAGAAAATGATGAATGTAGCAGAGTTAGAGTTACAGAACTGTGAACTGGAGAGAATTCCACACGCCATTTTCAGTCTCACTAATTTACAGGAGCTGGATTTAAAATCCAATAGCATACGCACAATTGAAGAAGTCATCAGCTTCCAGCACTTAAAAAGACTGACTTGTTTAAAGTTGTGGCACAATAAAATAGTCAACATTCCTTCCTCCATTACCCATGTAAAGAACTTGGAGTCGCTTTATTTCTCCAATAACAAACTCGAATCCTTACCAGCCGCAGTGTTCAGTTTACAGAAGCTCAGATGCTTGGATGTGAGCTACAACTCAATTGCAGTGATTCCAGTGGAAATCGGATTACTTCAAAACCTGCAGCATTTGCATATCACAGGAAACAAAGTGGATATTTTGCCAAAACAGTTGTTTAAATGCGTTAAATTGAGGACTTTGAGTCTGGGGCAAAACTGTATCACCTCAATCCCAGAAAAAATTGGCCAGCTGTTGCAGCTAACTCACCTGGAATTGAAGGGAAACTGTTTAGACCGGCTGCCAGCTGCATTGGGTCAGTGTCGGCTTCTCAGGAAAAGCGGGCTCATTGTGGAAGATCACCTCTTTGACACGTTGCCTTCAGAAGTGAAAGAGGCATTGAATCAAGACACGAACATTCCTTTTGCTAATGGGATTTAAACAGAGGTGAAAGGCCAAGTGACTTCAACTCCAAACGAAATACTAAAGTACGAGTTATTCCACGCAATCGTGCAGTTCAGGACTCTCCTTTGTAAGAAAGGACTACTATCAGAGGAGATAGGAGATGTAATTGAGTGTTCAGTGTTTGTAGTGTTTTAAAGAATCATTTTCAGATTTTTTTGGGGGGTGGGGGAGAGAGAAGAAACCTTAATCAGTCTCAATTTCTTTTTCTTTTAAATTGTTTGTTACTTGGATGCTGCCGCTTTTGAATGTTTACAATCTGCTTGCCTGCTTAAAGTAAATGATTAAATTGATGACCTTTTTCTTACAATACGAGTTATTTTTTTTAGTGGCTGAGTTTTATTTTAGTGCATTTTTATTGGTAAAATTATATTGTAAAAGAAATAATATTCTAAATGCGTTTGATGTGCACAGAAACACAGTTATGGTCTCTGAAGCTGATGCAGTATGTCTTTTTATTTTGATCCTTCATCATTCGAGGATCTCCCTGCCCGCAAGGCCTGATTCCTTTCATAAACCCTCTAGGTTAGAACGTTGCTTTTTGGATGTGCAGTAGCTGTTAAACAGAAAAGGACTTGTCCCCATTGCAGAATTTTATTTATTTATTTATTTATTTATTTATTTAATATATTTATATCCCACCCCTCCTGCAAGCAGCTCGGTCAGTGTTGAATTGGTCAGTGATGCTGAACTATGCATCCAGACACAACTGGCCAGAGCAGTAACAAAAGTAGAATTCTGTCAGTAGGCTTTTGGGCTGGACATAGCACAAGGAAGGAGTTTTTTGCTAATGCCATTTGTTCAGCAATGCAAAAGGGCAGGATCATTGGATAAAATATAAATTATTTTTAGGGCCTTCCACCTAGGACTTTAGAAGCATTTTGCAAGTAGCAATGAACACTTAGAAGGCATCAGTAGCTCTGTTTCACAGTTCTTCTCATAGGAAGTATGTTACAGAGTCAGCTGTATATGCCAGGTTGTCCCCCCGCCTTTGTTTTAACCTTCTTCCATTCTGATCTGAATTCTTTTCTGCTTTCATTAGCACAGGCATTGAGACATTTTTTTGCAGATCCATTTGGCACTTGGGTCCCGTATAAGGTGCTGGGAGATTGGTTTAAATTCTAGACTTCTAACATGGTTTAAAACCACATCTCCACTGTAATGTGGATGAACATAATAACTCTGAAGTCCTGATAAAATGCAAGATGCATCTGTCCTTCACTTTAGTCAGGTAGCAGAGTAAATCCATTGACTTTAAAGGGTTTTATGTGGCATTGCTTTCTGATGATTCATGGAGAGACTGGCCCAATAAATGTGTCGAGCTTTTTTAGAGTAGATTTTTGAGAACTGTTTTCTTGAGTAGCTTTTTGAGAACAGGGATTTTTTTGAGATCCAGTAGGTGTGGCAAGTTTTTTGAGAACCTTGGATCAATTCTGTTGCCAAATCCTGTTGCTTCTCTCTGCACAACATTGCTGAGATCCGTCCTTTCCTCACTGTTTCCTCTGCTAAAACCCTTGTCCATGCCCTGGTCATCCCTCACCTTGACTATTGCAACCTCCTTCTCACTGGCCTTCCTCACTCTCTCCTTGCTCCTCTCATTTCTGTTCATAACTCTGCTGCCAAGGTCATTCACCTTACCTACCGCTTTGACCACATACAACCCCTTCTCTCCTCTCCTCTCCACTGGCTCCCTCTTCCTGAACGCATTCTGCACAAACTCCTGTTTTTTACCTACAAGGCTCTTCATGACCTTGCTCCCCCTTATCTCTCAGCACTAATTTCCTGCTACACTCCTGTCCAGGAGCTCCGCTCTTCCTCTGCCACCACCTTTGACTGTTCTCAGCTCCCCTGCTCCTCAAAAAGCATCTGCCCCTTTTCCCTGGTAGCCCCCCATGCCTGGAACTCCCTCCCTGAACACATTCACTTGGCTTCCTCCCTCCAAATCCCTCCTCAAAACCCACCTCTTCCGTCAAGCTTTCCCTGGCTCCTCGTTCCTCTTGCTGACTTATCCTGAATCATCATACCTTGTATAACATTAAATGAGTAACTTCACCTTTGTAACTAAGCCAAGCACATGCACGTGAAACCTCACTAGTTCATGTTATGTATCCTTGTTTCTTCCTCTGTTCCCCTTCCTTTGTCCCCCCACCGCCTTTGTCTCTCTCAGATTGTAAGCCTGCTGGGGCAGGGACCGTGTCTTTCTTACAATTGTAAAGTGCCAGGTACATTGCTGGTGCTATATAAATGCTTACTAATAATAATTATAATAGTCTAAATACTAGTCCTATGGAGATGATTAAGAGTTTTGCTCTGTGCTTGATCCACAGAGTACAGGTATTTTTGCAGCGTTGCTGTGGAGGATTGGCTTAATAACTCAAGCTATAAAGTCTCATGTCTTTTTTTCTTTTTTCTTTTTTTCTTTTTTTCTTTTTTTTTTTAAATTAAAACTCTGGTGGTCCCTGGTTCCGTGTTGTGGCAGCCTGCTGGCCACTGTCACTGTTGCAATGTGACATTGCAGCCACTTATTAATAATCATACTTGAGGAGCTAGCATGTTTTGATTTGGGTCCTCTACCTGCTACAGTGAAAAATTAAACAACCTACCACTTTATCATATATTTCTGGTAAAACCAAGTACTAGTTCTTTTTCCTGAAAGGACCTTTTCAGAGGAGAGAAGAAAAGTCAGCTTCCCTCCCCCACACCAACCCCCCAAAAAACCTTCTGCTTCAGCATTAAAAGAACAGGTTCATTCTTCCCCTTGTTTCCCACTGACTGACCATGTCGTCAAAGCTGTGGAAGTACTTTGCACCTTGTTTCATACCTTGCAACCATGCTTTAATAGAATATTAGTAAATGAAACTAACATTCTCCGAATAATGCAGAGATTAAAAAAATAAGGTATTCTGGAATATTTTTTTGCTCATAACTTCCTGTTGCCAAATACACAACTGAAGTGATCCAGAGCCCGTCTCGTATGCAGAGGAGTTCCTTTCTGTATTCCAAAGAGATGCAAGTCTATGAAATTCTTTGCCTCTTGTGCAGTTTCCAATTTGCCAGTGCTTCGAAAATGTGCATTTTCATTCTATAGAAGCATGTGGCTTAAAAGCAGGATGGTGCTGAATCTGATTTAATATATAACTTCTCTAGAGTTTCCCCCCACTTTTCAATGTCTTGTTTGTTGGATGTATTCTTCAACTTTCATTACAAAATCAGCTGCCTAGAGTTTTAACGCCTGCTTCAACCAGACTCCCTTCCTGAAAGCGCATGATTTATTTATTTTATTTATTTTATGACTTGTATCCTGCTCCCTCCAGCCGAATGGCAGCTCGGGGCAGCTCACAAATACAATTAAAACAATTGAAAACAATCTATAATATTAAAAAGGGGTTACTTAAACAATATAAAACTATAAAAGAGGTAAATGCACTGGCAAACACCCATTCCCTACCTCCACCCTTACCCCCACTCCCCCTAAAGCCCAGACCAACAGCCAGGTCTTACATGCCCAACGAAAGACCCAACAGGCTGGGACCTAGGCGAGTTGCCTCTGGGAGGGAGTTCCACAGCCGTGGTGTGACCACCGAGAACACCCTCTCCATTGTGGCCCTCACCCGGGGGACCTCCAGGAAGGCGCTCCTGGCAGATCACAGAGGTCACTCCACGGTCCAGGGAGTGAGGCGGTCACTCAGATAGGAGGGGCCCAGACCATGTAGGGCTTTAAAGGTCAAAACCAGCACCTTGTATTGGGCCCAGAACACTATAGGCGGCCAGTGCAAAGCATGGAGTACTGGTGTAATGTGCTCCCTACGGCCCGTCCCCATCAGGAGGCAGACCACCACATTCTGCACCAGCTGTAGCTTCCGAGTCATCACCAAGGGCAGCCCCCATGTAGAGCACGTTACACCCATCCTTTCCATAACTGAACTAGCTCACCTGTCCAAAGTTGCTCTTCCCTTATCTTGCTGGAGCCATTCAGGGATAACTAAGATGATAGGCAAATATCCAGAACTGGTTGTAGGTCTTTGCAGAGGGAGTGAAGGGAAGACTGAATAGAGATTTTCTGTCCCATAGAAGTGGTAGAAAGCTGTCGTGCTCCAGCTACTTGCTGAAAAGTAGCAAACATCTTACTAGCCAAGAAGACTCAAATTATCATCTGGTGGAAGAGAGCTCCTATTCCATGCATGGTAGGGCTGAGACAGGAATGTTTTCAACTGATTTCTGGGTAGGTGGCTTCCTGTGACCTGGTCGGTGTCCATCAGATTCTTCAGGTTTATTCCCCCACACTTTTCTGAACTGTGACTGAGAATTTTTGCTGTTTTGTTCAACATATGATTTGTTAGATGAAAGAGATGAGAGTCCAGTTATTGAACTATTCTTTGTGAATCACACATGTCTATGAATCAAGAGAAAACTTATAACCTGGTGACCACAAACCACGTACTCTGAAGCCAGCCCCATTGAAACCCTGCAGGATTTAAGGGGTGTTTGGCTTATAGCCATTGTGTTCAGTCCCCTTGTCTCTCTGTTCTGTATGTGATTGATCTTATTCTCAGTTTACCTCCTGGTAAGTGGGGTTCACTGAGCAAAACTAGATCAAAGAAGTGAGGTTTGTCCTAACCCTCAAAGTGGTGAGGTTTCTAGGCATGGATTTTAGGGACAGATTCCTGAATCCAATTGTTTGTCTAATCACAGAGGAAGCTCTTTCTCCTACGTGCTGGAGTTTCTACCTTAAGGCTGGAAATTTCTGGTTCTAATGGAATGTGGGTGCTGTTAGGATTTTACACTAGCTAAGACTGTCCTTCATGCAGTAACTTGGGACGGTACCATGGGGGCCCCAAAGGTGAGGATTGAAGCCTTGAATTGGGTCTTGTATTTCAGTGCAGAAAGCAGAGCTCTGGAGTAAGGTTCTCGGTACCCTATGTGGTTAACTTGATTAGCTTGGAGCAGCAGCGTAGCTTTTTAAAGTTGCCTTTTTCATCAGGTGTTAACAGACGATACGGTAGCCCACATCAGATGGGTGGCAACCTGCCTGTCTATTAGGTGGCCACCAGATGTTCACCTGCACCTGCCACTCCTCTGCCCTGTAGCTCCATCTCGCAGCATTGTCCCAGTGAATGTGAAGTGCAGGCAAATGAGTGCCCACGTGGCTGTCTCTCAATGTGCAGCCTCTGTGCACATTGAGGTCTTCCAGGACCATAGAGTCCTGGGCGAAGTGCCTAGAGCGCTCCTTCCACTCTTGCTCTCACAGACGCTATGCCTGTTTACTTTTGCTTTTTAGAACACTCCGAAAAGCAAAAATAAACAAGAACATGGATGAACGAAGACCGCAGCAGGGGCAGCTCCCTGTACCCAGGGGTTGCTGCAGCTGTGCGTCAGAAATAATAAGCCCCTGATTAGTGTTACGTGTAAGGGAGCGAATGGGAGTTCCAGCCCCACTTTAATGCGGATTGGGAGTTTAGATTTGATCCAAAGTCCCAATCCACATTTAAAGTGGGGCTGGAACTCCCATTGACACTCTCATGCATAATACTAATCTAGGGCTCATTATACATGTTCTGGGGGCCCACGGACATTGGATTTAATCAGTGTTATGTGAGAGTCCACCCATAATGTTAACAAATCTTGCTAAAACTGGATGTACAAACTAATGCAGCCTCAGGGCAGGTTTAAACTGCAGAACTGGCACATGTTCAGCAAGTGAGCCTAGGACCTTTTCATTTAAAGGGAAATTTATTTATGAAAGTTTCGGAAACAGCTAGTCCAAGTAACTGCTAAGATTAGAAGATCCATTACTTTTCTCCACTCCTCCTCCACCCTTGTTCTGTTTCTCTGGACCATGTAGAGTATTGTGCTATTGGAATATTCTCAACTACCCCTAGGTATTCCAGTGCTGCAGAAGTTTTATGGGGCACCCCTGTTTGAATGCAGTTGTGCAATTGCTTCGGCATGCTTAAGCCAAAAGAACAAAATATTCACTAACTTTGCTTAAAACTGATCCCAAATTGATGAGGACTTGTGTGAGCATGTTCTGCGTACCTGGTATTTAAATCCCTCCTTTTCAAACTGACAGTTTCCATCAAGCTTTCCCTTTCTTCCCACCCCCATAGATCCTTCTTTGATTGTCTATCCTCTGGATCTTAAACCAAGGGCATGTGTGTATGTCTCTCTCTCTCCCCATGTGCCTTTCCCCGTGTCCATTCTAGATTGTAAGCCCCTTGGGGCAGGATCTGTCTCTTATCACAACTGCTCAGCACCAGCCACAATGCTGTTACTATATAAATAATAAATGTCCCTGAAAGGCTTGTTGCAGCAGCATAGGTGCAACCTTCCAGCCGAGCCACTAGAAATGCGCTTCAGTGCATTGGCATATGCTGTCATTGCTGCTGTTTTTCTTAGCTTGTTGAGCATCCTGTCACTATGAGTATCTTCTCCCAACTCTCCAAAGTGCTTGTGCATCATGCAAGTGCAGTGGAATAACTGAACAATCCCAAGGGTGGACGCTTCATGTGAATCATTCCTCCAGTCAACTAAAAATTGTACACTTCCCTGCTTGTGTCCAAGGCCTTATTCCAATGTTCTCATTATACACCTCCCTAACGCAACTTGAACCTTCAAGGAGCACTCAAGCTCGTCCCCTTGTGGTGTCTGCTGCACATGTACCTTGAAATGGGAGGGAAGTTTTACTGTGTTTTGAATCTGGTTTCAAACACTTGCTGCTGTCTTTTCTCCTGTGGTGTTTGACAGCGTGTCTAATGCTGAGATACCAAGTGCTCTAAGGGTATTGCCTCTGAAAGGTGCCCTGAGCATATGCCCCCATGAGTGTAATATCATTTTTTATTTTTTTTAATTGTAGTGCCGGTTGACATCTATTGTATTTGCAGGACTGAATTCATAATAACGCATACAGAGTGCAATGGAATGGGACTAGGTAGTAACCATATTACCTGAAAAGATATTCTTGCTGCTGGAAAGTTCTGGAAGGGAGACACAAAAATGCAAAGTTAACATCAGGTGATTTCAGACGTGACGGGCTGGCGGTTCACCACAGTGGTGAAGACAGCAACCACCCCCCGGGGCCAAAAAAAAGCCCCGAACAGACGTGACGGGGCCTGGACCACGGAGGGGAATGAAGCTGGCAGATCACAGACCGGGGCGGCACAACAGATGTGACGCCGATCCCCTGCCGTGGCAAGCACACCCAGAATCCCCCGGGCAGGGGCGGGACACAGACATGGCCACCCGAGGGCATACGAAGCCAAAAGGCACCGAAAGGGAACGCCCACACCAGGGAAACGGGAAGGGAGGGGGGAGAGGGAAAACAGGCGCACAGGTTCCACACAGCACGCACGCATGCACACAGAGGCACGGAGGGTAGCAAAGACAGGGAAGGGGGGGGGACAAGGGGGACCGGACACCAGGGAAGCCAGGCTAGGCTCCGCAGGGGTGTGTGTGCGATGCTGGACCGGGAAGAGGGGAGGAAGGGGCACAGGGGGAGGGCAGGATACCAGCACCCGGTACAGCACACACCCCAGCAGAACGGTCCCCACGGGCACCCCCCAGAAAGGGGGGGCCCTGAAACTCGGGCGAATGCCACAGCAGGCGGCCAGATGTCACCGGGACCTGGCCGGGAAGGGTCCAGGAGACACATGCAGTCCAGGCATCCCAATGAGGGGCAAAGGAACGGCAGTCAGGAGAGGCAGTCCAGCACAGCAGGTCCAAGGATGGGTGGCCCCATCAGGGCAGGAGTTCAGGAGGGGCAGTCCGTGGGCCCCGGGTCTCCGGGGCACACAAGCAACCCACGAAGGAGAAGAGCGGGCCGGAGGGGGCCCAGTGACACAGCCGGAGCAGCGGCATGCAGGGGCGGTGGCCTCGCGGCAGCAAGGCAGGGACAGCAGGGTGGTGGAAGGCACCGGGGTCCGGCCCATGGGCAGGTGCCGAAGCCCACACGGCCCAGGACACGGGGGGCCAGGGAGAAACCCAGCGACTCACAGGCAGCCGTTGGGGGCAGCGAGGGGCCCGGGCCCTGGGTGCCCGGCCCAATGAACCAGGTGGGGGCAATGGATCATGCCCCGGCGGTATCCCAGCTCGGACATGTGGTGGGCAATCAGGTAATAAGCCTCGAAGGGGTCATGCACGGACAGCCCCAACTGGACATCCGGACGGGACCAGACCCGCCCCAGC
>QEPC01005825.1:2165879-2179424 GCA_003113815.1 Sphenodon punctatus
TAACCACTATTAACTAATAACTATTCTAAATGCTATGAATGGATTAAGAACTCCAACAAACCCTAAAGCTGAATCACTAAATGCTATCTCTATCAGTAAACTTTAAACTAACTCCTACTATCTCAAACCAAAAATAAATCTACCTATCTATCTATAGATATATGGGATGGGGGTTGGGGGGTAATCACAAACACAAGGAGGGGTACAAAACTGAAATGAAACCTAAATAAATCTGATAATAATCCTACTCTAAATGAATAAAAAAACAGGGGAAGGGAAGGGAATCACTGGGGATGGAATATATAGGGAAAGGATTCAATGAAGGTGGGAGGGAGGAAGGAAGATTGAACACAGGGAGGGATAAAAAAAAAACCAACTAAATCTATCTAAGGTAAGTTAAATAAATGAGAATATGGAGGTAGATGGGTTGGATGGGTGAAATAGGAGGAGGATGACAATGGATTGGGGAGCTGGAAAATGGTGGGTGAAGGAGCATTCTGAAATGCCTGCTGCTCAGGAACAGTGACTAACTCAGAAGGTATTGGGAAGGGGGGACGCAGACAGTTTTGTTTCTTGCTGCACCCGCCTCACCGCAAGTCCCATTGGCTACGTTCAGCCTAGCCCGTGGCCAATCGCAGACTGCCAAGCCAGTGGTCTGAGACGAAAAGGGATGGTGATTCGACAGGCTGGCTGCTACTCCAAGCCACTCGCCACCCTCCACCCCTGGTGCCTGGACGTCTGCTCCTAGCTGAGTCAGATGACTTCCCCCTCCCTCCTATCTTTGGCCTTCCAGTGACCTGACAGAGTGACAGTTCCCCCTCCCTGCTCGGCCTTCCAGTGACTTGACAGAGTGACAGTAGACCACGTTCGTTTTAGCCACCCGAACTCAACCGAACGCAATCCGAACTGACCGAAGTGTTCAGCCATTTAGCCGTTCGGTGTTCGGTTTGGTATGTTCATGTTCGGTCATCTGAACAGGCTGAGTTCGGGCCAAACACCGAACTTCTGAACCGCGTTCGCCCATCCCTAATTGTGACAAAGACTGGCTCAAACATACCCAGAAAAATCAGAGCAGGGCTAAGGAGGCCAGTATGGTGATGCCAACTTGAGCCTGATTTACACCAATAGAGCGCTTTACGGATCAGAGCTAAATTGATTACGGTTTGGAGAAGCAGGTAGCCTTTGTTATCGGTCTCTTAGGCCGCAGCGTATGTCCCATGTCAGTCTAGTACCTTATCCATCAGCCATTGGAAGGTAGCTGCGGCTCCATGAAGTCCAAACGACAGCCGCACAAATTGAAAGAGTCCCAAGGCGGTGGAGAAATATGGTATATCTTGGGTCACGGGAGCTGGGGGATCTGCCAGTATCCTTTGGTAAGGTCCAGCGTAGAGAGATACCGGGCGTTACCCAATTGTATGAGTAACATGTCGACCCGGGGCATAGGATAGGCATCAAAGCGGGAGCGGGAGCATTTATCTTTCTAAAGTCAATACAAAAGCGAGTTGATCCATCCGATTTTCCCACCAACACAGGTTGACTACACCAGGGACTGTTAGACTCCGTGATAACCGCAAGCTCCAGCATACTTTGCACTTCATCCTCCATCACCTACCAGAGATTACGGGGATTTCGTCGAGGCGGTTCTCGCACGACTTTTCCCTTCTCGGTCATGATGTCATGCTGGATCAAGGTGGCGTGGCCCGGGATTGTTGTAAATACGTGACCAAAGTCTATTACAAAGGAAGCTAGCTAGGTTTTTGGGGAGATGCTTAGATCCCTCCCCACAGGGACACCCTGCCCAGCAATAGCAGGGTGTTCCTCCACCATGAGGTCACCTTCCAATGCCTCAGCCGGTCCAGGAGTTCACTCCCTCCATTCCTTCAGGAGATTAATATGGTAGGTTTGCATCTCGGAACGTTTCCTGGGCTGCCGTACCACATAATCCATCTCTCCGGTTTGTTTAACCATCTCATAAGGGCCCTGCCAGGTGGCTAAGAGCTTGGACTCGGAGGTCGGTAACAAAACCAGTACTCTTTGGCCTTTGGTTTTAACTGCTGGGGTTTCGCCTGCCGATCAAACCAGGTCTTTTGTCTTTGCTGGGCTCTAGCCCATTCTTCTTCGCCCATTCCCAAACCTTTCGCAGTTTCTCTCGTAGTCTGGTTACATACAGGACTACATTACTCTGCAGTGTTTGGGTCTATTCCCAGTGACTAGATCCAGTAAACCCCTAGGTCGCCTCCCATACAAGAGTTCAAATGGTGAAAACCCGAGGGAGGCCTGGGGAACCTCGCAGTATGCAAACAGCAAGGCCGGGAGTAGAGAGGGCCACATTCATGGTTCATCCCGGACGAATTTACGAAGCATGGCTTTCAAGGTCTGGTTAAATCGTTCAACTAGTCCATCAGTTTGGGGGTGGTACACAAAGGTTCTTATCTGGTGGATTTTCAGCAGGCGGCATAGCTGTTTCATGAGCCTCCCCATAAAATTCATTCCCTGATCAGTTAATATGGTTTGGGGAAACCCCGTATGTGCAAATATTTTCAGTAATTCGCAGGCTACCGTAGGGGCTTTGATAGATCGTAGGACTACGGCCTCGAGGTATTGGGTGGCATAATCGACCATCACTAAGATATACCAATACCCCTCGGTTGACCGCTTTACAGGCCCTACTATATCCAGCCCTAGTCTTTCAAAGGGCACCCCTACCAGAGGTAAGGGGATCAAAGGGGCAACTGAAATTCGGTGCAGGAGGCACAGTAATGCCATACTGCCTCCTGGATACCGGGCCAGTAAAACTGGCCTGTCAACCTCTCATGTGTTTTCTTGACCCCCAGGCGACCCACAGAGGGTATCTCATGTGCTAACCGCAGGAGGTCCCTCTGCATGCAACCCGGGGCCAGTAACAGGCACACCTTCTCCCCACTGGCAGGGTCCTTGTCAACCCGGTATAGACAATTGTCTATGAGTTCAAAGTGGGGATATGCTAAGGGTGCTCGGGGTTTCTGGGTTGCCCATTAACCACCTCCAGTTGCTCATATGCATTCTACAACAAAGGATCATTACGCTGGGTTTGGATGAAATCAAAGGGTCTTATCATCCAGGGCATTTCCCAGGGTGGCACTTCTTGGCCGTTAGTCCCTCCACAATCAGGGGCTGCAGACCCGGTGGTAACGGCTTCCCCCAGGAGTCCTTTGGGGGCCTGTAACAGGGTAGACAAGGCCCCCCAATCCCATCCTAATATGACGAGGTGGACCAGCCCTGGCACCACTCCTACTTGGTGGTGCATAGAGCGCCCTGCCACCGACATGGCCACTGAACAAGTTGGATAAGACCATACCTCCCCATGTATACACTGCAAACATATGTTCGGAGGGGTTGGCCGGGGCAGTCCTTGAATGCCCGCTCGGACCAAAGTTTTACAACATCCAATGTTGATGAGGGCCCCATATTCTCGCCCCCCTATCCACACCGGGACCAGCAGTTTCCGCCCCCTGGTAGCCTCAGAAGTGTCTTCCCCTAACCAGTCATCAGCGAAGGTACAATCCATTAAGGGGCAATCCCGTTTAAAGTGCTCTGGCCAGCTGCATTGATAGCACACGCGGGGTTAGTGCCCAGCCTCCACGTGCTCCACAATGGGTGGTTTAGCTTCCCCCTCATCTCCTCCCACAGTGGGCCCACGGGGTCCTTCCTCCCATATGCCTCCCTTTCCTTTGCCTCCGAAGCATCCATCTCAGAAGTTCCCCCTGGGCTTGGGGCCTCTCTCTTCCCCCATAAACCCCTTATGTAGCTCATTAAGACTCTCTCTACCCCCATAAACCATGGCACCATCGAAGGCCTCATAATTTTCCATGAGGTTCCACAACCTCTTCTAAGGAGGTGGGCCGGTGGCGGCCACCCAAGCCTGGGCCCCCGGCAGAAGTATTTGAATGAACTGCTCTGTCATCAACAGCTCAACTATCTCGTGGGCTGATCTCTTCTGTGGTTTTAACCACCGAAGGCAGTGGGTCCATAACTGTTGGGCTACAGCTTGGGGTGAGACTCCAGGGGGGTACCTTTCCCCTTGGAAACATTTCCTATATGTTTCCTCAGAGATATCAAGTCCCCGTAGGATGGCCTCCTTAACCTTAGAAAAATCTGCTGCATCCCTGGCCTCTAACTTATAATACACTGCTTGGGCCAGCCCTGATAAACACGGGGCCAATAGAATGGCCCACTGAGCCTTGGGCCATTTGGCCGCGGTGGCCACCCACTCGAAGACATTTAAGAACGCCTCAGGGTCATCTGAGGGTGACATCTTAGTGAGCCGCACCTGAGGCCCTTTGGCTTCCCCTGTCCCTGGGGCACAGGCCGTTAACGCGGTTATGGTTGGGGTCATCAGGGCAGCGACCTGTTACGCCAGCTGGGCTTGGCTCTGCACCTGTGTGCTCGCCAACTCACTGGTCAGTTGCTGCAAGAAGCCCCGCTGAGCCTTCATCTGTGCCTTATGGGATTCCATCAGCCATTTTAACAGGGCCTCGGAATCCATTGTTCCCTTGCGCCCTGTGGGCATGGGCTACCCGTCCCTTCAGACCAACCCTACCGACTATGCCAATTGTGGTAGGCTCCCTAATCTTGTGCCCTACTGGCTTCCAGACCCTGGGCCGATGGGGTAGGGAAGCCCCCTTTTCTCCGGAGGATCCCTCTGAGGGGTAGGGACTGCATCCTGCCCTCCTGGTGGGATAACCTCCGCAGGCCGTGCCTTGGGCCTACTCTCCTCCTCCTTGCCCCCGTCGTCCAATTTCCAGACCTTCCCCAGGTGGAAGCCATATTCCTGCATGGGCGTCCCCCTTTTACAGTTCCCACCCCCAGTCAGGAGAGAGTGGGTACTTCCCTTCTATAGTTCCAGCCATCGCCAGCTCTCTCCTCTTCTCTTCCACCTCTGGTTTTTCAGGGCTCTGTCTCTGGCCCTCACTGCATTGCGCTTGTCTGCTGACGGGCATGTCGCTGCTGGATGATGTCAGTATGCTCGCCATCAGTGCCTCCATGCCCGTTCGGGCCTGAGCTATTGCCACAACCGGCGACTCCTCCTCCAGATCCCTGCTCCCCCAGGTACCTTCTGGGGTTCGGGGGGCCGTCCCCCAGGCCCGTCACAGAGGGTTTAAACTTTACACTACTAAGGATGTGTTCCTCCACCCACTGAAGTTGGTGACAAAACTCCCATTGACGTTAAAGGCAAAAGGTTGTGCTTCCTAAGTATAAGACCTGCAGCATTAGGCCCATAAGTATAGGTTTGCTATTCTGTTGGGAATCTTGCTTTACAGTGTAATTTTGGATTGCTCAAGTAGGTGAGTGGGTAACACCATTTTGACTCCTGAACACAGTGGTCCTGCAGTTCCTATGGCTCTGGGGTAACGGCTGTGATTGTTGCAACCAGCCCTGAGGGGTGTGTGAATGTGCGCGCGTGCACGTTCTGAGCATCTTTAGTCTTGTATTAACTGCCTCTCCAAAGTGCTCAAGACATCACAGTACTCTACAGCACAGTAACAACACTCCAAATTGAAAGGGGCACTGGTGGTGTGGGGGGGGGAGATCTGCCTCTCTGGCCCACTAAACCTTGAACTTCGACCTGCCCAAACCCCAGAAATGAGCAGGGGGATCAGCAGAGGAGGGATGGTATGGCAGTGACAATAACTACTGATGCAAGGGGTAATTAAGAAGGGGACTGTCCCTGCACCCCAAACTCAGGAGAATATGTCCCCCTCCCCTCCCATTTATTCCCAAGGACATCTATACTATTCAACAACATTTGAAATTATTTGTCCATTTCTTGTTCTAGCCTTAAAGCCCCTTCAGCTACACCCTTTTAATTCCATGCTGACATTCCAATGAACAAGCCCTAGCACATCCCAAAATTGAAAGGGAATGTGCAGTATGCCCAGTGTCTGTAATCCAGAGTGCAAAGGGCAAGCCCAGTGCAATCCTGTTGTGCAGTGATGTTGAGGCATGTGGTTAAATAAGCTCCGTTGTGCCTGGCTTCCAAGAAACCTGCAATGTTTCTTAGAACACAACTTGATCAATCATTGGGCTAGAAGTGAAATATTCTTGCCTTTCCCTCCCTCTTCCTCTCTCTTTCCAAGGCTGGCTCTCGCAATTTTTTACAATCCCTGAGAAATGGTTCCCATTTTATTCCCAACCCCAGTCTTTAGAAGTTTGTACAGTTGAGCCATTGTGCTGGCTGGTTCCTTTCTGACCTGCTGAAAGTCTGACAGAAGTTGAACCACTTTTAATGTTTTTTTCTCCTCCTCTGTGATTTTGTTCCTTTTTGTAAAAGTTTCTTTGTGGCTGTAAAGTTAACTGAAGCCTGCGTGGGCTTTGTTTAGGGGAAAGAAGAGAAGCCCTTTGGAGTGGCCCTTTGTATGCTGCTGGATTCCGATTCTCTCTCCCGTGAGAAACTGCTTGCGACCTTTTGGAGCTGCTGAAAAATCAATCACTTGGGAAAGCATGGTCCCTCTCTTGCAGCTTTGCTTACTCTATGTCCAAAAATTCGGAGTCACCTTCAAAATAACACAGAGGTCTAAAAATCATGAGACCAAATCATGAAATGTATAGACCATAAGAAAACATGAGTTCTTCTGCATTGTCTCCTGGTTTCTAAGCCTCTAGGGCACACATTGCAGTACTGTTTCAAGCTCCTCTTCACCATCACAAAGGCTTAGAAATTCACTCTTACTCCCAGTTATTCAGTGGAAGAGCTGGGGCCTGCTGTCAGGAACACATGTTCACTGTGCTTTCTCTGAGTGTGCTCACCACACAGCAGTCCTACTCTGGGTTGTTCCCGCCTATCACCAGTAGGAGACAGGGAAAAACCTTTTGCCGGATCTGGTGGTCACGGGACGGTCACATCCTCTGGAAGCTTCAGTTCTTTCTTTGTCATAAGTGTAGCAGGACAGCAGAGAGCTGCGTGGTGCTTCGAGTGCCAAATTTTCATGAAAACTACCTTAGGGTAAGTTACCCAGACAAGATTGCTGTGAGATGGGAGTTTGAGCAGCTGAGCCCTCTTCCAGCTACTTGCTTCTCAGGTGCTATTCCGCACTGAGAACGTCCCCCACCCCCGGTATACTGGGCGACCAGGTTGTTGGAATGCGGTGCGCTCCGCTGGTTTGACCCTGGGGGCTGGTGAGCACTCTGGCAAGACCACTTCTTTTAGGGGACCCAGGGTCTGTACGGAGAGCTGGGCTGATCCGCTCTTGGATTTCCTCCCTGTTCCACCCCCCACCTCGTCTGGGTGAGGGAAACCGGGTTGTATGAACTGCGTTGCCCTCCACCAGCTCCTTTCCCTTAGGACCCTTTTGGAGGGCTCATCCCTGCGCCCCTGCCCATGTCTCCGGGGCCCAGGGTCTGTGAGGGGGAGCAGGGCTCCCTCAGGGCAGGGAGCAGCAGCAGTACTTATTCAAACTGCTCCTCCTGCCCGCCTCCCCTCCGGGGAAGGCAGACCTTCTCTACATCTTCCCAGTGGCGGCTTGGCCTTTTCCTGGCCCAGGTCTTCTCTCTGCTCTGGTGGCAGACACCCACCCACCCTGAGCTGCCCCTCTCAGGGGTGTTTCTACCTTTCCCCTGCCTGAGAGAACAGGAGATCCTAGGTCACAGCTGTTTCTCTCCGTCCAAGGAGTGCTGTTTGAAGCGGCTGGACCTAAACACTGCGGGACAGGGACACGTGGGTACCCTGGGTGCAGCCACCTTGTTTAAGACCTACTCATGCACCCTGCATCCCTGGCCTCTGGTGGCAATACTGAATAAGGCCCTGTGCATGCACAGTCAGCCTTTTGACCCAGGGAGGCCATTTTCAAAAAGAGGGCTTAAAGTGTCCTCCCTTGAATTAAAAAAAAAAAGCCACACATTAAAGTCTGTCCTCTTGCCCTGTCCAGAGACTAGGATGGCAGAGGTAGCAAGTACTGACCAGGGAGGGCCAGTCCCACCAGAGAACATTGCTGTGCCCAAACAAGCCCAGAAGCAGGAAGGGGGTGGGGGCCCCCAACTGAGGGCAAAAAAGAACTGCGTCCAAGGAAGCCCAAAGGAAAGAAAAACCCGGACGATCAAGCTGAGGTGCCAAAGAGAAGAAAACCAAAGCAATCCACACTAGAAGATCAAGCTGGAGCGCCACTCTCTGGTGCCCCAATCCAGCCGCTAGCAGGAGCGCCACCCCTCGGTGCACCTGTGGCCAGTCAACATGGAGGCACAGGCAGAAGTGATGGGCATCCTTATGAGCACCTTCACTCAGCTACAAGGTCTAACTGCAGGGCAGTCAGCGATGCCACAGCAGCTGGAACCGCAGTCATAGGCCCCAAGTGGGTGGAACCAGGCTGACACACAGGGGCTCCCAAACTACAAAGGGGAATCCCAAGAGGCGGGGAAAGGTAAAGGACCTGCCAGGAACTCCAGTCAGAAAAATAAAAGGCCTGTCCAGGATACGCTATCCTTGGACAAGGAAGAGGAATAAGGGCAGGGCTTTGGTGAGTGCTGAAAGGGGCCCTGCAGTCAACCTAAGAGGCCAGTGACTTTTCCAGCTCAGAAGAGGGCGAGGCCTCTATCTCAGACTACAGCTCAGAGGAGGAGAATAGCCATAAACGTTTCCTTCCCTCAGACAGCTTTGAGTAGCTACGATGTAAAATAGCAGAAACTTTGGGCCTACAGCTCATCCAGTGAGAACTGCAGCAAGAAACACAACCAAGTATCCCCTGTAAGTATGCGGTCACCGAAAGCAAGAGATCCAGCACCTTTCCCCTGCCCAAGTCTTATGAAGCCATAGTTACAAAGCTATGGGCCATGCCTGGGCATTCAGCTAGGCACCCCAAAGTTGTGCAGAAGCTGCACATCTTCTCTGAGGACAAACAATCCATGTTTTCAGTACCGAAGGTGGACACGGTGGCAGCATCACTAACTAAAGACTTGATCTTTTAGGCAGAGGGTGGCCTATTCCCCACAGTCTAAAGATCAAACCAATAGGGGAGTGGAGTTTGCCATGCATAAGGATTTTGCAGCCTCTGGGGCTGCACTGAGGGCCGCCACCATAATGACATATATATGTCCAGAGTAGTCCTGTCATGGTGGGACATTCTTCAGGAGCCAGAGTTGCTGAGGAAGGAGAAAGCATCACTCCAGAAGTACATCTCGTTGGGATTGGTGTACATGGCAGATGCGGCTATGGACATGATGCACTTCAACGCCCAGGCTATGGTGGCAAACACTGTTGTGAGGAGGAGACTATGACTCTGACCCTAAAAGGGAGATAACCACTCCAAGGCGTTGCTGGCAACAGCTCCCTTCGAGGGCCACAAAGTGTTTGGAGAGACTCTGAAACTTTTAATTTTTTTATTTTGAGATTTTGCTAACTCTAACAGACAAGTCATTACAATAATAAAGGCTGTCCTTAAAACTTTTAAAACTAGAGTTCCTCCTCCTCCCCACTCCCGCTGTCATTTTTATTCATAGACTGAAACAGAAATACAAGTTTTCCTGCTTTTTCAACTCCCAGTCGATTTCTTAGCTTTGAGTGAATAATACCAAATGAAGAAAATATTCTCTCTGTGCCTGCAGAGGAAGCTACTGCTATGAAAAGTTGTCTTAGCAACTGACGAAACTCTGGTTCAAGGTGCTTGGCTAATGACTTCCAACGGTTATGGGAAGTGACTTTGTATAAAACAGCATTAGTAAACATATACTTATTGTTTAAATGGTTCCCCTCCAGCCTTGAAATTTATTATGGCTGGCGCAACTGAGAAGTAATTATCAGATGCCCATGTCATGGCAGCAGCATCTTCTTCAGAAGTTAAATATCTACCCTTATATCTCGGGTTGAGAATGTTAGCAAGAAAATTAGGTGGAGTTAGCGTTTGATCCATTCACCTCTTTATTGCCTGCAGTTTAACTTTGTTGTTAGGTATTTCTTTTTTCAGTGTCTCTTGAAGTGCCTTCTAAATTTCAACAGCATCAGCAATGCAGCAGCAATCTTTCTGAAGTTTGTCCAAGGCTACAGATATAGGCTTCAGTATACTGAGCATATCTTCTATATTCCTCTTTAAACCAATGTTGGATACTTTGGATGAGAGAGTTCCATCTATTTTGTCTCGATTTTCTTCACAATGTTTTATGAGAATAGGCCAGTTCTTAATAAATTGTTCAAAACAATCAACCACTTTAATCCACTGTACAACTTGAGGGAGAATTACTAGTTTGGATCCTCCTGCCCTCTTCAGTGAAGCTGAAGCAAAATGGTTGTTGCGGAAGTATTTTGCAACTTCAACAACATTTTCTTTTATTCCTGCGGAAGTATAGCTGGAAATAGTTTCAGTTTTTCCCTTTATTTCAAAAACAAAATGTCATTTTTGTTTCTATTTTTGTTATTTTCTTTTTCATTATTGCAATAACAATAAGATTAGCTTAGCTTTATTGCGTGGCCTATGGCCATTGCAAGACAAATAAACATACAAGTAAAAATAGTATTAGGTCCATAACCGTTATAATCCTTGAAAAAAGGATATAAATTATAATCAATTATTATAATCAAAATATAAGCAAATTAAATACATCAAAACCATGCTGGTTTACACACGAAAGACCAATGTAAATAATACATCTTAAATAATACAGCTATACCAATCAGCCCTACAGAGCAATTTCCACATTGTCAGTCCCTTCCTGCATATATTTAAAACTTTAAAAGCTTTTCCTCCGAAAATAAACATGTAATAGGAAAGACACGATATTACAAAGCACCTGTGGATCAGAATTATCCAGTAAAATTTGACGAAGAACACAATCGGATCTGCCTGGAAACTTTATCAGGGTAGAATTTAGGAATTTTATTCTGAGATCATCATATAAGTGGCAGTTTAGGAGCATGTGAGCCACTGTCTCTACAGCCAACTGATCAAACGGGCATAAGCGCTCTAAAAAGGAGATGCCCCGAGTACGACCCTCCAGAACTTGAGAGGGAAAGGAGTTGACCCGGGCGTAAAAGAGAAGTTGCTTTGCTTTAGCAGAAATAACCAGCTTCAAATACTCCGCCACATGGCCACAAGGCGGGGACCAATCTAAATAAGCAGCCATATGCACAGAGGCTCTTATTTTCCCCACCTCCTGTTGTCTTTCTGTATCTAGAACTCTACAGAGGATCTCCTTTTTGATTACTGCGAGTGGATCATGGGCCAAATACTCCTGGGACAGCCCCATAGAGTTTAGATGAGCCACCACCTTCTTCATCCCTGGATTTACAAAAGCGTCCTGGGCTACCTCCCTCAGAATAGTAGAGCAATGATTTGTGTAAATTTTGCATGATAATTTTAAAGCTAGTACCATGGCGTCATATTGCCAGCTTTGCTGACCGAGCTCCACTCTTATTGCCACGTGGGGAGTCCCTACTGGTTTACCCAAAAGTCCAGAGAGAAAAGTCACCTGGATTTTATTTACCTTCTGGGCCACAAAGAGAGCCCAAATCTCTGCCCCATAGAGTATCTGTGCTCTTATTTTACTATTCAATACTCAAATGGCCGGGATCACTGTAGATTTGCCTTGCCTCGAAAAACATCTATAAATGGCAAGGGCCAATCCCTTTGCAGCAATGATAGCTCTTGTTACATGCTCTTCCCAGCTAGAGTTTCCTTTAAACAATAATCCCAGGTACCTAAAAGATGTAACCTGTTGGATCCTATTGTTCCCTATGAACCACTGGTGCAGGCTCTTCCTCCGGGAGAAAACCATTATTTTAGATTTATTAAAATTTATATTCAATTGACTACACTGACAAAAGTCAGCAAAAGCATTAAGTTGTCTTGTGAGCCCTATGCGGGTTTGGGAGACTAAGGCCACATCATCGGCATAACATAAAGCTCCAATTGTTCTAGAGGCAAGCTTGGGGGGTGGGGGAAAGCTAGAATCTGCCATTTTGGGAATCATCTCGTTTATGTAAAAATTGAATAAGACAGGAGCGAGTATGAAACCCTGTCTTACTCCCCTCCCAGTCTGGATCTGAGATGACAGATGGCCCTGCCCATCCGCTCTCACCACACGAGAGGTATTTGAATACAGGGCATAAATCAGATTGAATAGTCTTTTGTCAATAGAAGTCTCCCTCAGTCTAGTCCATAGGATGCTCCTATCGACTGTGTTGAAGGCAGCTGAGAGGTCCAAAAAGGCCACATCTAAGATGCCATTTAAGGCTCCATATTTGGCAATTAAATGGACCAGGACCAGACATTGTTCGACAGTGGAGTGTCCCTCCTGAAATCCTGCCTGCTCCACTGCCAGGATATTTTCCCAAGCCATCCATGCCGACAACCTACTTAACAGCAGCTTAGCATAGATCTTTCCTATTACTGAAAGCAGGTGGATCGGCCTGTAGTTGGCTGGGTCTGTCCTTGAGCCCTTTCTTTAAAAATTATTTTTTATTAAACATAATTTTATTTTTTCCATAAACATTACACAAACTCAACAATACCTTACACATTTGAATAAACTAACATTGTAACATGCTCCGTTGATGTGTTGTTGTTTTTTGACCTTTATATCTTATAGTCCACCAAGTATGATCGATTTTCATCTGTGACTGTGTGTCCTTGTATGTGTTCTATGCAAGAGAACGATCTTGTTGTAAATTTCTTTGATTTATTGTCTTGTGTTGCTGCGATCTTCTCCATAGAATACATGTAGCCAGAGTCTTTTTATCCATTCTGTCTGTTAGATTCTTCGTCGTTTTCCAGTTGCGTGCAATTATGTTTAAACCTGCCAGGGTCATAAGTGTACATGTTTCTTGATGCTGTTTCATCAGCGGTATGTCTGGATACAGTCCCAACAAAGCGGTTTCTGGCTGGAAGGGAATGATCAGACCTGTGGCCTTTGTCATATATGTCCATATTGTACCCCATAACTGTTGTACCCTGGGGCAAGACCACCAAGAATGAAGGTAAGTGCCTCTCTCCCCACATCCCCGCCAGCACCGATCGAGGCAGTCGCCCTCTATTTTTTAAAAATGAATTGGTGTTAGGTAATATCTTAAAATCACCTTAATTTTGGTTTCTTTGATTTCTAGTGAGCTCGCACAATTGTGCATGTAATGTTCAATTTGACGCTTTTCTAGTTTTTTTCCCCAATTCTCTTTCCCATTTTCTTATGTAATTGATTGGTTTATTTGCTTCGGCCTCGATTAGCGCCCCATATATTCTTGATATCAATCCCTTGTTGGCAGTATGACTAAATAATTTTTTTTCTAAAGTTGTGGAGTTTCTGGTGAAGTGTTGTCTTTTATTTTTATCTGTAAATCTGTTTTTTATTTGGAGGTATTGTAGTGTGTCTATTTTTGTTTTGGTTGTTCCTTGCAGATCTTGTTTTGTATTGAATTGGTTATCTTTGAATAATTGCTCTGTTCTGTGGATGTTTATTTTATTTTATTTTATTTTATTTTACAAATTTATACCCCGCCCCTCCTGCAACGCAGCTCGGGGCGGCTTACAACATTAAAACAATAAAATACAATAAAATTCATCTAAAACAATCACATATTAAATATTAAAA
>QEPC01005825.1:2194083-2257241 GCA_003113815.1 Sphenodon punctatus
CCCCCAGGGATCGGGTCATACTTACCGGCGGCTGCGGGGACGCCGCGGCCGCTGGTGCTGGGGGGTGGGCTCGCCTCTGAGTCTTTTTTTAAACAAAAATCCAGGCTGGGCAGGGTGGGTGGGGGGTGTCCCCCCTTCCACCCGCGCAGCCTGGACTCGGGGAGGGTTTGTTTTTTTAAACTTTTTTGGTGGGGCTTTAAGTTTTTACATTGCAGCCATTTTTAAATGGCTGCAATGTAAAAAAATCCGGTACCCGGACTGGATTTACCGGGTCGAATCCGATAATGCCGGTACGCCCGGTACCGGCATTATCGGATACCGGATTTACCGGTTTTCCCGCCCCTAACGTCCAGTCTCTCTGTGCCTGGATATGGATTCGTCTGCTGTGACATATTTTTGGTATATTTTGCAGATAAAATCGCTCATATTGAGCATGACTTCGACTCCGTCACTTTGGATGCAGTGGCAGAGCTGGGGGGGGGGGGAGGATTTATCATAATGTAGCATAATATTAATATTCAAACATAAATAGTTGGCAAAACAACGTGATCACTTATGCACATACTCCAACTATCACTGTATATGCATAAGCAATATACAAATAATGTCATGAGAAGACTATTATAAAACAGCACTTCTCATAATGAAGCATAATATTAATATTCAAACATATAAATAGTTGGCAAAACAATGTGATAACTCAAACACATGCTCCAGCCATCATTGTATATGCATAGACAATGTCATAAAAAGGCAATATTATAAAAAGAACAATTGTGTTTCGGAAACACCCCTTCTTCAGTGAAATGCAACGCTATAAAAGCCATAGATAAGCACTTGGGTAGATTCCGATTTCCTACAGGTACCAAGACAATCAGTCCATCCCAAGCCAAGAAGGAGGAGGGAAAATGATATTTTCTTTAGAATTCTTAATAGCTGATTCAAATCCTCTCCTTCTCATCTGGTGCAGTGCTTAACCATTTACAATGCAATGCCACTCATACACACACAATGTAGTGAATTTTAAAGAAAAAAATCTTTTTATAAGATTGCCTTTTTATGACATTCTTTGATATTGTTTATGCATATACAGTGATGGTTGGAGCATGTGTATGAGTGATCACATTGCTTTGCCAGCTATTTATGTTTGAATGTTAATATTATACTGCATTATGAGAAGTGATGTTTTAGAATGTCTTCTCATGATCCCCTTTGATCATCCGAGGATGCTCTCCTGGAGGTCCCGTGGTATCGGCAGGTCTGTACTGACAGGAGGCCATTCTCAGCAGTCGCACTGTCGCTACGGAATGTCGTCCCAGTGGAGATTCACCTCAGCTCAGATCTCCTGGCTTTCAGATGTAATTGTAAGACCTGGCTCTTTCACCAAGCGTTTCTTTAGAGGGGAGGGGGAATTGGGTTAGGGTGGGCTAAATGTTTGTCGCAGGCCAGTGTTGGCCCTAGAGGCCATTTTGCTCATGCTCAGGGAGTTTTTGAGGTATTTAAAGGTTTTTGAGAATCTCATGAACCTTAGCGAGATGAGTTTTGAAATTTTTGAGAATCTCATGAACCTTAGTGAGATGGGTTCTGAGATTCTCATGAGAACGGACCTGTTATCATTTCAGCCCTAGCCAATACCCAGCTACCTCAAAGGTCAGCAATCCTTGGAGATTTGCTGGAGTTGCACTTTCTCCCCACCTGCATTGGGTTTTATGCTGAATGTAGCTTGCCCAGGCCAAAGAATCGGGCCCCAAACTGGCTCTCAAACCCACTTCCCATCCCCACTAGCCAGTCATTTCATAATACTTTTCCTGTTGATTAAAGTGGCTCCCTGTGTAGCTGGCTTGGCATCCAGCTCTTGCCATTTGGTTCACCCATCCTCTTGCATATTTTGGACAATGCAGATGACTCTTGCAAAATCTTCTGTGTAGTTTGGATGAAGTTCGTATTTTTTTGCTCTTCTGTGGGTGTATTTGGTTCTTTGCATATCTTGCAGCATTTGTCCATCATAGCCAAGTTATACAAAGGGCAGAGGAAGGAAGGCACTGTCCAGAAAAGCAAAGAGAACAGAGCACAAAGAGAGGAATCATGCCAAAACTAACAGCTGAACCTTTTTTTAAAAAAAAGAAATAAAAAGAAATCCATTCCATGTATGCAAGTTGCAGCTACTTCTAGTTAGGTACTAAGGTGACACTGCAATCACAAAGAGCAGATCAGCGGAAAACCTTAACCTTAACCAAGACCTCATTGCTAGGGCCATCTTTGGACAATGAGCTAGGTATACCCATGGAAGGCTTAGGAATGTTGCTTTAGGAATGTCATTTGATTAACCTCGGATTATTGAAGGAACCATTGAACAACGTTTGGCTTGGAAATCTGAATTTTAATATTGAGAATAAAAAGTTCCCTCTTCTGTTTTTATAGAGAAAGTGATCAGAAACCTCTAATTGGTTTGGCATGCCTTTCTTCTGAGAGAAAACTGTCTGTGATGATTGCACAGAATTGCACATGCCTGCACACATGGAATATGACTTTATGCAACTGCAGGACTCATTTCTAATCCTAGATTACATAGATTGCCCACAGATTCCATGCTCAAATATGAGATAAAACTGTAGTGTAGTGTAGTGTAATGATGCGGTGTGCCTGAAATGCAAACTCTCTAGCTTCAAATGTTTGTGTCTAAGGTTTACTGGATGACAATTACTTATCATGGAAGTCTCACACCTACCCCAGTGCTCTGATGTCAGAAAACATAATAGAAAAAGGATGGGAGAATCCACCCAATAATGTTGCTAATGACAGTATCTCTGAAAACATAGGAAAGTTTTATATGCCCAGGGCATTCTCATCCAAGAGCCGCAAGTATAGATGTATATTTTCTACTTGTTCTGCCATTGGTGTGGCAAGGCTGTGTGTCCTCTTGAAGTGTAACACTGGGTGTTTTCAAAATGAGCAAGGCAATGGGGAGGGGTCCGTGGCCACTGTGTGGCTCGGCCACGGAGCACCCATGCAGGTGGAGTGCATGGGAAGGAATTAAAGTGGGTGGCTACTGTGGCTATGGAAGTGGCCACCGTAAATTTGGCTGGCCCCGCACAGAGCACTCTGGATTTCTTGGCATGGCTCCATGTGTGGCCATGAGTGGGTGCTCCGTGGCTCATGGGAGTGCACATCCAGCTGCTCCACCATCAGATGGGCGGTCAAATCCGTGGCTCCTGGATGGCCATGTAGGGTAGAATCTTGTCTGAAAACGCCCACTCTGGATATAGTGTTGGGTGGGTGGCCACCAGGCGCGGCTGGTGTTTGGGGCGCTGACCCCCCCCAAACGCCGAGGACCCGCCAGGCACCGCTGCTTGTTTAAAAACAACAACAACAACAAAAACTCACTGCCCCCGCTTCCCACAGCGCCGCAGCAGCCTCTGCCTTGCCTTTGCTTCAGAGCGGAGGCTGCTGTGGTGCTGTTGTCAGTTTCACTGAAACTGACAACAGTGCTGCCTTGCCTCCGCTCTGAAGCAAAGGCAGAGGCTGCTGCGGCGCTGTTTCAGTTGACTTCTGGGATCCACTCCAGAGGAGTGGGTCCCAGAAGGCTCAAAAATGCTAAGTCCAACCGCGTTTTCCAATGGACGTGCTGTGGAGGGAGGAGCTAGGGCTTCCATTGCGCTCAATGGGTGCAAGGAAAGCTCTCACCAGGGCGCTTGTTGAAAGCACCCTGGTGAGATGCCTTGGGCCGGGCGCCTGAGGCAGGGACCAGCGCGCATGCACGCTGGTCCCTGCCTCACATGCTCAAAGAAGAACATGGCTGCCGGTGGCGCTCTGCAGCCGCTTCCTTGCCGCTCCCAGCACTAGGTAAGTAAGATTCCTTCCTAGCCTTCTCCCGCACCCCCCAAGGCTGTTTCCCACCCCGCACCCCCCCCCCAAGGCACCCCACACCCCACCAAGGCTGTTTCCCACCCCGCGCACACACACACCCCCAAGGCTGTTTCCCACCCCTTCACAATGTTGGAAATTTTGTGCTTTTGGGTTTATACTTTATTTATTTTAAGCTCGTGTGCATGTGGACTGTGTTTTCTGATGTTAACCCTGGGAACTCATTGCTGCTGTGTTTTGCCAGTGTGTTCTGTGTTTGGGGTTTATAAATTATTTATTTTAAGCTTGATGTGCATGTAGATTGTGCTTTCTTCCATCCGATGTTAACCATGGGAACTCCTTGCTGCTGCGTTATGCCATGCCACTGGCCTACCGTCCCCCTGGCTCTGCCTACCATCCCCCTAGCTCCGCCCACTGGCTCGCCGGTGGGCCTTACTGCCCCTCCAAACTCAAAACCCACCAGCCGACCCTGCTGGCCACACCTTACTTAGAGAGTCATTCAGCCCTTCGTTAAGAATCTGAGAAAAGAGACCATGCGGGAGGGGTTGCTTGAAATAGAGGACAGTTTGGGGCCTGGGAGGGAGCTGCAAGCAGACTTTGGTGAAAAGCTGAAGACTGAGGAGTAGTTTTTCTGGCACTCTGTAAAGACAGACTTTGGGAATTGCAGGGGTAGCTCTTTGAGGGAGGACTACAGGTTCTGTCAACTGTTTCCCATCCACTTCTCCTCATCCTGTAAATAAACTGAGTTCCAGAACACACTGTAAGACTCCAGTCTTTCTCCTTGGAAGGAAACCAGCCCAGAAAAGGCTAACCTAAAACTTCCCATTGTTTGGAGCAGGAACTACCAAAC
The DNA here is from genome assembly GCA_003113815.1 of Sphenodon punctatus. Taxonomy (NCBI): domain Eukaryota; kingdom Metazoa; phylum Chordata; class Lepidosauria; order Sphenodontia; family Sphenodontidae; genus Sphenodon; species Sphenodon punctatus. The sequence goes on from QEPC01005825.1 coordinate 2,198,798, forward strand.
ATATTTTTCTATAAAGTCAGTGGGCTGTGTCCAACTTCAGTGGAAAGTTACATGGTAGTCCATCTCAAAAGTCCAAATTTCATAAGCTGACTCCTCCATCTCTATTGTGATTTTATCTTTTTTTAAAAAGCACTATTTTATAACAGTAATCAGGCTTATGTTCTTATTTGCTGTTTGCTTTCAGAGCCTTTGGGGTCACCACAGTCATGTGTTCAAGTTTTTGCTGCAACTGTAAGAACTAGTTACCTTTCTTTAAATAAGAAATCTGAGATTTTCATGTTTTTATTGTTTATCTTGCTATTTGGGGGGATGGAGGGACAGGAAGAAGCCTGTGTGAGAGTGGGTGAATGTAAGTCTGTGTGCAAGTCAGAGAGAATGCATGAATTAATATGAGTGTGTATGTGTATGACCAGATGACTTGCCTCAGCCCCCAACATCACTGCCAGAACTTTGAAATGTCCTACTCTTCAGCCAGACTTTTCTGAGGCAAAGGCACTGAGTTGAAAAGAGCAGGCTTCCTGAATGGGGTTCCTCTCCATCTTTCTGGCCATGACAAGGGGATGGGGTCATTGGGGTGGGGATGGAGGTCCACATTTGGTTTGAGCCCTGCAAAGGCTAAGGCTAGCCCTAAGACAAAGGGTACTGCCACGTGCTGCATCAGCCTACAGTTACATTGTTGCAGTCCAAAATCCCTGTTTTATGCAAACACAGGTCTGACTGTGTGCTAAAATCTGGGCAATTGCTCTTTGGTAGGAATGGGACTTTTGGTTTTGGAAAGAACCAAAAGTACACGATAATGGCCATTTTGGATTAATCCAAAATTTGGGTTCTTTTTCAGTATCAATTGTATCAGATTTTTTGTATTGGATTTTTAACATTGTGGTTTGTCCCCATTGACTTCAATGGGAAAACCACAATGTTAAAAATTCAATTAAAAAATAAATGCAAAAGATCTGATACAACAGATACCAAAACCGAAATACATGAGAACTGAAACCAAAATTAACCGAATCTGAAATTTTGCCCAGAGTCCCTCTCACGGAGGAACATAGGGTCACACACGTGTAACATGGGCCTACATGTAGACTACAAGTCTGGTAAATATGTAATGCAAAATGTTCCACATGTATGTAATGTTACAATTGAGAACTGTAAAACTCAGATTAGGGCTATGACATGTGACCAACCTCCAGGAAATGGAAAGACAGTTTTGTTGATTGCCCAGACGGGGGGGGCCAGATAAGGTGGCCAGAGACATTTATATGCTAATGCACGCAGCCATTGCCTACGTGCAGAGACAGAGAAAGCTGAGGAGTTTCCTCCTGAGGATATAAGGAGTTGTACCCCAGAGGGGGCAGGGGCTTTTCAGGAACTATCAGGAACTCACTCACCATCTTGCAGCCAGTCAGGCTGGAGACCATGAACTGAAAGAGATGATTTTGCTCTTCTACCAACTAAGTCTGGAGACCCAGTCACTTACACCAAAGGACTGAGAGAAACTTACAGACCTTTATAGGGTAAGATGCTGATTTAGGAATTCAACCAGTATAGATTAGGAATGCATTATATTTACCTTTGATTTCTAGTAACCACTCTGTATCAACTATCTTGCTTATGTAATCAATAAACTTACCTTATCTTTATGAAGAAGTGTCTGTGTCTAACATTGGAACACAAGTGAGCAACAAGAGCCCTCAAGCTCTTGCGAACCCAGAGAGTAAAGAGTCGGTAAACGGGAAGGATCGGGCCCTTGAGTGACAAAGGAGTTGTCCCTGTGGCAGACTTGAATTAGCCAGAGAGGAGAAACTAATTCAAGCGGGGTGTGCGCGAAGGAAATTGAGTCACTCATACCTGGTAAAGTGGGGGTGCGGACCCGCCAACCCGTGACAGTTCCACCCCTACTCTTTGGGAAAACTGGAAGAATTGCCTTTGTTTATGGCGCCTGCCTAGGCAAGGGGTTCCTAATGTGTGATGGGTTCCTCACAGCAACCCCAGTCATCTGCTTCAGACAGGCTACAGATTAACTACTGAATGGCCGATTGCCAATGGCAGAAGCCCCCTCCTCCTCTGGTTCCCCTACAGCAGTATCATCCTCAGTTCCTATGCTGGTCTCCCCTTGAGTGGGGGTTTGAACACACGTACTATTGTGGGCAGACAGAGGATGCTGCCACATATTCTGGTATTGTGTGAAGCCCCTGGTATGGAATTCCACATGTATGTCACTCGTATACCTGCAGGACTGCCTCACTCCCCAGGTTCTAGAGCGGCCCCTGCGGTAGTCTGGGAGCGTCCGTCTTAAGGTCCCGTGAATTTCTCAGGTGACTAATATGGGGAGGGCATTCTCGGTGGCAGCACCAGGGCTATGGAGCTCCCTCCTGACAGAGGCCCGCTTGGCCCCAGACCTTCCCTCTTTCCAATGACAGTGTAAGACCTGACTGTTCCGCCAGGCTTTTGGTGAGGAGATGGGATAATGGGTGGGGGGTTGGGAAGGCGTGGGGTGGGGTGGGGGGAGTCTTCGGTCAACTAGTGTTTTTTATATTGCTAAATTTTATATATTTATTTATATTTATTTATAATTGTATATGTATATTGTATTTGATGTTTTTATACTGTATTGTGACCCACCTCGAGCTGCAAATAGCAGGAGTGTGCAGCATAAGAAATGTCCCCAAATAAAATAAGTGTACATCTTGCTACCCACAGAAGTACATGCAAATTAAGTACCCCATCTCCAAGACACAGTGTTAGAATCCTTCTGGCTGCTATTTCATAAAGTAGTGTTTCTCACAAGTTTTAGACTGCACCCCTCCTCTTGTGGTGTTGAGTTGAGCTGAAAAATGGATAAGCCAGTCAAATCCACACTTCCCAAAGCGAAAATGGCAGTTTGGTAATAACTGATATTATTTCACGCTCCATGGTTACCCGCTTCAGTTATTCTTTTCTTGTGTGTGTTTTTCCAGTTTTTCAAATTGGTTATTTCAGTGTTTTGGACATTTCAACATTATGCCATTTTAGCTATATTTGCACTATTGTGCATGCTCAGTTGCCCAATTTGATGGAAACAAAATGTCTGAAATACCAAAATAACTAAGCTGAAAAACCAGAAAACTAAAACAAACAAAAAACCCCTGAGATGGAATTACAGCCCCCCAAAAGAGAGATGAGTACTTGCTTTTGATTGTGGATATTCAGGTTCTCAAAAGGGTACTTAAAAATACAGATAGTGGCCGCAATCCCAAACAGGATCCGTGTGAGATCCACGCAGGTCCCACGTGGCACAATGCAATTCCTGTGGAGATGCGTGTGGTTTGCACGCGTGTGCGCAGGATACGCACAGCATGCACAGGGCATGGGATCGCCCCCAATATCCACAAATAATCAACCATTACCCCCTTTCATTCTATTCTTCAGCCCCCTGCGACACAGACAGATTACACCTTGCCCCGTCTCTCCCATGCCACCCTACCCTTGTCCTCCATATAGCTTCCTCTTGCTATGCTGACATTTTGGAAATTCTCCCTAGTTCAATCAAAATGGAGCTAGGCGATTGGCAGCTGTACTTCCTCTCGCACCTCCAGGAGGGAACTTCCCCCCATTTTGAGAGCCACGAATCGAGGGATAGCTTGGGTTGCTGTGGGCAGCTAGGGCCTCACTAAATTGAAGTCTGGGGTTTGTGGCATTTATTCTTTTACTGTCTCCTGCCTGTAATGCTTGCAGCTTCATAGTACATGAGTTTGTGAAATCTGAATTTGTCCTGTGTTTCTTTGGCATTTGTGGGAAGACCAATGTACCGGGATTGGTTTTGCTAGAAGTAGAAAAGGAATTGTTTATTTCTGTCAGGGTTCTGCTTTTGAGTTTCTTTTTTCTGACATTCTCTTAAGCCTCCTGAGCTGAGGTAATTTTTTTTTAATTTTTTTTTAGTTATTTCCCACCAATGGTGCTGTCTGGCACCTATTTCCAGAACAGTTCTGTACCAGATGGGTGCAGTCATAAATCTGATTGTTGTCTGTAAGCCCACACAGCCCATTCCACAGCTTAACACAATGGCTAATCTGTGCCTTAAGAGGGGTGCCAGACTGGAAAAACAGAAGTGTGGCAGTTGCGAACTGGACTGTGGTTGAGCTTGCATGCTTTAGCTTATGCTAGCTGCTTCTTAACAAATACTGCTCTTTCGCGGACGACAACATTAAATACACTACACATGGGAAATTGATCCAGACATTGGGTCAGCGTATACAAGATTTATTCCCTTTGAACAATAAATTGCTGCTGTTTGTGTCATCCTATAGATGAGTGGAAATGTAGAAAGTGTGTGTACTTTTAAAACGGTACAAACTGTTCCAAAGGAACAGGCAGGTACACTGGGGGCCAGTAGTGGTAAGATCCTGGGTGTCTTTAGACATAACATCAACGGGTGTCTGAATGTGTGTTTTGACCTTGATATGAACACTGACTGGTTTGGCCCTCTGTTCACCATGTGGCGTTGCTTAGACACACAGCCCATCTTGGAACAAATCGGTGTTTTGCTCAGCACACAAGCACTGCTGCCTCTTTCCCTGTGTTGTACCTGCTGACATGCCACACGGTATCATTAGATGCAATGTTGACCACGTGTTCAGATGGAACACTCAAATTGTCCTTGTGATGCAATGGTGGTCACATCATGTTTTCAACGGGTGGCCAAATTGGTGTTGGGATTGTTAGGGTGCTTACACACAACGGCCAAATACCTGCTTAAGGGTTTTGACACCCAATCTTTGTTATATGTAAAGATGCCCCCTGTGTGCCAGGGGCTTTAGTGGGTGGAAAAACTAGGTGCATATGTGTGGAGCTGTACCAAGATGTCAGGAACTCAGCATCTGGAGCAAAGTGTGGGAACAGAGTAAAGCCAGAGCAGGAAATCCACACAGTTGGCAAGCCAAGGATGGACTGGCTAATCCTTTCCCTTATATAGGAGAATACGAGGTTCTCGGAGTTTACTGCTCCTTGACCCCTTACCTTCTGACTTAAAAAAACTTGCACTTACCGTGTCTTGGGGTCAATATGACCCCTATGGGAAAAACCCATTATAGGTGGGGTCTATTTATCCCCCAACTATAGTCTGTGTCCCAAAACCTTCAAACAAAGCCCTGGGAATGCGCGCACACACACAAACACATGAAAGAGTGTTTTATGGAGATTGTTTTTAATTCCCTAAATTTGCCCCAAAGGCAAATTCTCTCATGCAAATTACTGGCTGTGCCTTATAGTCTAGCTTTACTAAGCACAGTTAAGTACACTTAGCACCTGCTATTTGCATTTCTTTTGTTGTTGCCTAGGATGCTTCAGGGCTTGTTTGCATTTCTTTGTTTGCCTAAGATTCTTATCTCCACAAACTGATCCCAGAAGGTAAACATAATACTTGGCTTAAGAAATGAAATCTAACATTCCCAGACTTCTTGTCTCCACAAACTTAGCCCAGAAGGGAAACTTAAACTTAGCCTGAAGAAATGAAACCTAACATTACCTGAACAGCTGAGAAATAACACAGCAAAGGTTTGTGTAAAACCAAATAGGAAAACTGCATTGACACCTTGTGTGCGTTTGCACCCTGGCACTTTTTGGGCCATTGTAGACAAACGATAAGAGATATCTGGCTGAAATTTGAGTATGTTATGGCCAGAGGTACCAGTGACAATGTGCTGCAAGCTCAACGTTATAGACCCAATACGTAGCATATTTTCATGGTTTTTTTCAGCCATGATACAAAGGCACAAAATAATGGCAGTGAAGTGGTTAATTTTCATTGCTGCTGCCTGTCTGAAGTGGCCTTGAGTTCCATGTCCCCTTACTATCTGAATGGTCCTTGAAAACTGTTTATTTTGAGCTGGGGTCAAATTGACCCCAATTGAAATGCATTGGCTTGGGGTCAATTTGACCCCAATAGGCAAACTCAGTGGAAACCTGGGGTCCATTTGAAAAATGCCCCTTTTTTTGTTTATAAGAGACAAACAGTAAGAGGTATTAGGCTGAAATTTTAGTATGTTATGCCCAGAGGAGCAAGTGACAATGTCCTAAAAGCTCAAACTTGAAGGGCTACTAATTAACTTTTAAAAAATGTTTTTGTGCTCACTGGGGTCAGTTTGACCCCAGGAGAATACGAGGTTCTAGGACCTTACTGCTCCTTGACCCAGGGATGGCTCCTTATTGGCTAAGGCCATAGCACATGGCGTGGTGCTAACTGTGACCTGACATCATTCTGGCTGGTGGAGAACACCTCCATGTCTAGCGCTAACTACACTACGCTTGATCTTAGCTCATAGAGCTGAGAAGCGATAGTTCTAACTGTAATCTGGCACCATTGTGGCTGGTGCCTCTGCATTTGTTGCTAACCGTAACCTGGTGCTATTCTGGTTGGCGGATGGCATCTCTGCATCTTGTTGGAGACTGTGAGCAGGGGGGGTGCCCACAGTGGCTGGTGCCACAGGTGACACTATGTAAAAGGTAGCTGTTTGGCTGATAAGTTGTTCCTTAAAAGTAAAACTGAAATGGATAGTGGGTTCAGTACTCATGGAAATAATATCTGTACTTTCATCCCTGTCCCCCCCAGGTAATCAATTTCAATTCAGTTATTTTGTTTTTTTAGTAATTGTGGATGCGCAATAGTACTAATCTTGCTAAAATTGCATTAAAAAAAATTACTGAAATAACCAACCCCCCTCTCTGCCCCTAAAAACCCAACTTAAAATAGTTAAAATGGATATCCAATGGAGCATAATTGGATATCAGTAATTACCTGAATTGCCATTTTCGGTTTGGGTATAGGGCTACCTGAAATTATGAATAATAAAAAACCCACTGTCTAGGTCAGCACTAGTTCATAATAATTTTAAAGGGTCTGGTGGCCCATCAAAACATGCCAGACAAAGACTGTGTGTGGGAGGGATGAGACAACCTTCCTTTGATGTTCCTCGCTTTCTCCCCCTCCTTTCACATTGCAGCTACACACAAATCTGGGGCAGGCAACCAAAGTGCCTGCTGATTTCCCCTGTGCCTGTCTTGGACTGGGGAAATGGGGAAGCTGGACCAATGGGGAGATGGAGGCTGGTTGGGGTCTCCCTGGGAGAAGGAAAAGGAAGGGGAAAGAACTTTAGGCTGGAGAGAGGAACAGATATGCTGCTGTTTTGGGAGCCTGGTTTGACATGACACCTAATCTCCCTCCATGTCCAGCTGTGGGACAGAGAAGCCAGGAATTTGAGACCTCTCTACCATTAGGACTGAAGGCAGCTGTTAACTGATTCTCTGCAGCAGCAACACTGACGAGGCTGGAACCGTCCAGTGAGCTCACTGCAATGCTATCTCTCTGGGACTCTTGGGGTGAGATCTGCTTTGAAGGGGGAAAGGCGTGGCAGGGAGGATGGTCTCTGTCTAGGCAGGCACTTTGTGGGGGCAAGGTGCTGTTAACCGTATGCCAGAGTTAACCTTGCTTTCTTTTGTTCACAATATTGTGAGCAGGATTATTTCTGAGGGACCTGGGGACAGGGAAAAAGGAGGAAGTGTACCTGAACTGCCATTTTCAGTTTGGGCATAGGGCTACCTGAAAATATGAATAATAAAGGGTTAGGGCATCCAAGGTTCCCTATGCACAAGGAGGAAACCCTCATGTGACACTATGCAATGGCCACAGTCACCTGTCTGTGGTGTGCAGTAAATAACCTCTGTTTCTTATCATCTTGGGGCAGATGAGATGATTTTACATTGTCCTGCAGATGTTCATTCCATCAAAAATCCTCTTTGCAAAATAGCTTAATAATTAGAGGTGATATGCAAAGGCAGGCTCATTTGTCTTGTTCCCCTTTAAAATGCAGAAAAGTCCTCAGAAGGCAATTTTAAATGACTTGATTGGTTATATTTTGTTTCCGTGCTCATGCTTGAGTGAAAGGCACCCTGCTGCATAGTTATTTATTTCATTTGATTTCTATAACTGCCCCCTCCTGACACAGCAACTTGGGACAGCTCACAACATAGTTAAACATACGTATTAAAACATATATATGAACATAAATATAAATACAAAAATTACATAAAAACCCAAGGTGGAGCTGAAACTCCCGCCCCTGCATCACCTGTCTCCCTCACTGAAAGCCTGGCAGAACAGCCAGGTCTTGTATTGTCTTCAGAAAGAGGGAAGGTCTGGGCCAAGCGGACCTCCGTGGAGAGTGAGTTCCACAGTTGAGGTGCGGCCGCCAAGAATACCCTCCTCATAGTTGCCCCCCCGAGATACTCGGGGACCCTGAGATGGGCCCTCCCGGTAGAGGCTGATCCAGGACCTCGGGGTTGAGGCTGTCCTGCAGGTAGACAGGGCCCAAGCCCATGGGGCTTTATAGGTCAATACCAACTCCTTGAATTGGGTCTGGAAAACTATAGGCAGCTAGTGCAAGGAACGAAGCGCTGGTGTAATATGCTCATGGTGACCCGTCCCCGTAAGAGACAGGCCGCCGCATACTTCACCAGCTGCAGTCTCCAGACATCACCATGGGTAGTCCCATGCAGAGCACGTTGCAATAGTCTAGTCTTGAGGTGATGACAGCATGGATGATGGAGTCCAAAACGTACGGCCAAAGCTGTCACACTAGATGTAATTGGTGGAACACATTTCTTGCTACAGCTGCCACCCGGACATCCAGGTGGAGCTGCGAATCGAGGAGCACCCCCAGACTACGGAACTGAGGGACCAACGGAGGGCGAACCTAATCAATGACGTGTGCCACCACTCCCTCAGCCCCACCCACCAGCATCACTCTCATTGGGATTCTGCTTCAGACAGCTAGCTTTTATCCAGTTCCCCACAGCTGCCAGACACCACGAAAACACCATGACTGCCGGGCCTGGGTCAACTGAAAACATATGGCTGAGCACAGCAGCAACTGTAACAGCTAGGGATGGGAAATTTGTATTGAAAATTAGGAATGGTTCAAAATTGTATTGACCCAACTTTTAATATCATTTTAGATTGTACTGATCGGACTCGGTTTGGATTCCGACCAATATGGCCTAAATCCAATGTCTGCCCCAACTCTGCCTCCCTCAGACTCCTGCTGGGCCAAGGCAAGGCAGAACTGGGGGCAGGGGGGCCATGCAGGGATGGGGAGTGGGTAGTTTCCTCCCAGGACCACTACCCAGCACCCAGACCTCCCCAGGACCCCTGCCTGTACCCGCCCTAGCACCTACTGCAGCAGCTCTGGGGTGGGCAACAGGCAGGAGTCCAGGGGAGGTGCATGGTACTGGGAGGCAGAGGTGGCTAGGTAGGGAGAGAGGGAGAGTGGGGGGTTAACTTACCTACCTTTCCCCAATAGGCTTTGAGTTGGTCCAGCGGTGTCTTGTGGTGCCCAGCACATCCTTCTCAGGGTTGTGCCGGGCAGAAATACTAGGAGAAACTGCGCATGCCATGGCCGTTCGACGCATGCATGGACATTTTCCAAAATGGTGCTGGTAGCATCTGTGCCGTTTTGGAAAGTGGCAGCTGGTCTGTGAATGTTCAGCTAGCACCCCTTCTCCCTCCCTCCCCACCCAGCCATCATCTCTGCCTCCCAGTATCCCTGCCGATGCTGCATGCCTCCTCCATACTCCTGCCTTTCCGCCTGCCTCCACACTGCTTCAGCAGGTATGCGGGTGCCAGGTAGAGGCAACTACCCTCCTCCCCATCCCCGTGTGGCTCTGGTCTAGGGGAGGCAGAGCTGGGGCTCCCTGAAAGCTCCTTAGAGCGGTGCTAATGCCGCTCCAAGGAGCTTTGACAGACATGCCGGGGGAACCAATCCATTTGGATTGTATCCCTTGGCAAGATCGGATTCTTTGGATCAATACGATTGGTCTAAAAATTGAGCAAATAGTATTGAACCAATTCCAATATTTCCATCCCTATACCACACCCCATAGGTCTCGCATCCTGAGCTCTGTGGGGTTTGTCTGGGACAGCAAATCCACACCCCATAAGCTGTGTCCTCCTCCTCCCACACAGCACATGTCACCTATGAGTTGCCAATTAGCCTGGGCAGACAGAGCAATGAAGAGCCATGGGCCATAAGTTAGCGAGCCCCCTTGCAGCTTAAGAGCATGATATGAGGACCACTGTTTAGGGCATTAGTGCAAGTGTGGTAACTTGCCTGACAGAAAGGGAAATGGACAGGGGCATAGCTAGGATGAAATGGGCCCTGGTGCAGAAGATGGAATGGGACTTTGCTGTCCCCACTGCCCTCCAGCAGCAGGAAAGCCACTTCATTAGGGAATGTGGGCCCCTGTGCAGCTGGTGTCGCCTGTCCCTATTATAGCTACACCTTTAGAAATGAATATGGTGCTGTTCAACTTGCACAGTCTAGTCAACACCCCCCATCCCCCATATGTTTTAACTTAAGTGTCTCTTTCATTCATGTACTGATCTGATGTAGAAACTTCAGTTGGCATCCAAGCAGTGGGAAGAGAGAGCAAGTGGTAAGTGTAAAGAGCTCAGAGTATAATTGCTATGAAGGTATTTGTGTGCAAAAAGAACAGCACTTCCCTGGTCATTTGTCAGTTACTAATATGCTATTCTGCAGAGATTTGGTTGAAGATCAGTCACTCTTTATCCTGTGTGTGTGTGTGTGTGTGCATTCTGACCAGATACTTCAAATCGTGCCACAACAGAACTAGATAATAAAATGGCCCCTTGTGATCCTACTCACCTTGGATCCTTTGACATTGTCTACTAAAGGATTATACTGAAAATACTTCTCATTTCTGAGTTCTTTATAACAGTTGGTTGTCTCTGTGGAGCTAAGTTGTCAGGGAAGGAGGAAGGCAGGGCGGGAGAAAGTTTTGTGAGTTGTGGGGCTGGAAAACAACAGCTTCCAGCAGATCCTATCCTGATGTTCTGTGAGTATGGAGCCCCTTCAAACTCTTCACTCTGAGGACAGCACCTAAAGGAGAAGCCCAGTGAATTTATTGGGCCTTTTCTACCTCCAGTGAGTTTTTTCTATGGAGATGCACAAAGTGACCATAACTTCCTCGTAGAAGGAGTTTGATCCCATCCATTTCCAACGTGGCCACACCTCCTCCAGAGCCTTATGACATCACAATGCTCTGCAGGTGATGGCGCCTGGTCAGAAAGGAGGTGGAAGAGCTTCTTCATCCTCTTTCTGACATGTCCTCCCACTCCTTTGCAAAAACAGCAAGAGTGACCTCAAAAAGCCCATACAGGGCCTTGATCTTACAATCTAATCTACATGATCATGAGCATAAGGGCTCTTTTAGGCGAGCGGCGACCTGCTCGCGTGATATTTCAAAATCCTGTGACGTGGGATTACATGAGATGGAAGTCGGGGATCACGCACATGAAAGATGGTCACGCATTATTTGTCAACCGCGAATTTAAATACCTCGATGTGTGAGGTATTTAATTCGCGGTCAGCAAACAATGCGTGACCACCTTTCATGTGCATGATCCCGACTTCCATCTCATGTAATCTCACGTTGCGGAATTTTGAAATATTGCACAAGCGGGTCACGCAACAGCGACCCGCTCGTCTAAAAGCAGCCTAAGAGGCCACTGAAACCCTGCATAATTTGTGATCGGCCATCTGTTGTTTGCTTGTTAACTCTCCTACTGTAGATTAACTGAGGCTGTTTTTATTATTATTATTAACAAACATTTATATAGCGCCAGCAGTGTACCTGGCACTTTACAAAGTAATAAAATAGACACGGTCCCTGCCCCTAGGGCTTACAATCTGAGAGACAGGAGTTGGGGGAGAGACTTAGGAAGGGGAACAGAGGGAGAGACAAGGGGTCTAACATTCATGAAGATGCGAGGTCTCAAGTGCACGTACTTGGCTTGGTTACAATGAGAATGACAGCAGGCAGGTCCATGTTGCAAGGATAAGGGTAAACCGATCATAGGTATGGGAATAGTGGCTCAGCAGGATAAAGAGTCAGACAGAGCAGAGCGAAAGAGGTGAGTTTTAAGGAGAGATTTGAAGGTATGAAGGGAGGGTGCAAGGCGGATGTGGACAGGGAGGGAGTTCCAGGCATGGGGGGCAGCAAGTGAGAAGGGACGAAGGCGCTTAGGGGAGCAGGGAAGGCGTGGAAGGGTTAGAGATGGGACAGAGGAGGAGCGAAGTGCACGGGCTGGAGTATGGAGGGCGATAAGTGCAGAGAGGTAGGGGGGAGCAAGGTTGTGAAGAGCTTTATAGGTGAAGAGCTTTATACATGAGGCTTGTTAATAGCGCATTACTAAATTTCTGGAGAAACTTACGCGGGGGTGTATGTGTTAGATGTTCCCTTCTGCTACCGGAAGTGAGCCGGGTGGCATTGAAAACAGCAGGTGCTGTTTCCATATGGGGGTTTTACAACTCCACATCTCCAAGCCTGCGCTAGTTCAGGGCACCCACTGTTTTCAATGGCACCTGGCTCACTTCCGGTAATGGGGAGGAACGTCTAAACGCGCCCATGTGAGTTTTTCTCTAGGAATGTAGAAATGCGCTACTAACAAGCCTCGTGTAAAAACGGCCTGAAGGATCAGAGTTCCAGACAGCAATGTGATTATTTTTCTCTTGAAAATCTTGTGCTGGAATACAAGGAGAAAATCTAAGTGATTATTCTCTTGACTTTTCCTTCACTTGCTTTATTCAGCCTCGCTGGGGTTAGCTCCGTTGGGAGCCCTGGCAGAAATGGCTTACTCTAGTGTTAAGCACAGTGGCCATGTACCAAAGTAAGTGGTTTGTAGACCTTATCAGTAAGACCAGCTCTATGCAGTTGATAGTGAAACTGATCTGAAGTGCAGTGCTTTAAAATGCCAACCAGCCTGGCTATGCTATGGCTTCAGTTTTACTAATACCTGGGGAGAAACTGATGTCAACATCAATGGAATTTTCTTGCAAAACTTCCTCTGTCTAGAACCACAGAAAACACAGCACAGGGAAAGAGAGGGACTGTGGACAGTGTTACTGTGAGCCAAGCTGCAAAAGATGTAGATGTTTCAGTAACCCCACTGCTGCTGCTAATTGACTCAAAGTCCAGTTGCTCAAAGTATTGAGAAAAACTCCAGTGAATCAAACAAAGGGCAAAGCAGGGTGCGAGTGCTCAGAGACATTTAGAGGGTTGATCATCCAGAATTAATAGCACAGGACTGTTCTGTTCGTCTCCCTCCCCACCCCACTCCATTCCACCCCTTTTTTTCCTTTTGTTTTTCTCTCCCCCTCTTTTTTCCTTTTTGGAGTCCTGCAGGGAGATAAGAAGGAGCCTTTGTTTTAAGAAGACTCAAAGTAACAGTGACCCACTGAATATAATTTCAGGCTACAATAATACAGTCTTGTGGGCCTGTTTTTCTTGGTGTGCTACACCTGCTATGTCCTTCATTCACTTGTAGATCCAGTTTCTTGTCACTGACTCCCCCTCACCTTTTGAAGTTCCTGCTTATCTGGAACAGTGACACTTAATAATACCTAGACCAAATCTATGCCTGGTACATAACATACTGTCTGGGAGGTAGTTTTGTTTGGCCCAGGGGACTCTTGATAATTTCAGCTATTTATTTTTTTAATCGGTTTAATGCAAGAAAAGCTTGAAAGGACAACCTTGATGGGACATAAAGCTCAAAAACTAGAAGGCTAATATTCCCAATTTTAAAAAAATTGCATGATTTCAATTTGTAGGAGCTAGTCTCATGACTTTTGAACACTTGGTGTTGGCAGGATTAGGCTTCTTTATCACCTGGTTGGCTGGTACTCAGCAGCCGGGACCAGTCTCTTGTGCAAGTAGGCCTCCTGCTGGTGCTTTAGTGTAAATGACCCCTACAGGAAACAGTCCTGTGCTCAAAGTGTTAATGCCCTGCAAAATTCTTTCTCTACCCAAAACATTTTGCAGGCAACTCCAAGTTGCACCACGATCCCCACAGCTGGCAATTCCCTAGTCCAGCTATGTCAAACATGCAACACACCACACTAACTACATCAGAACAATTCAACAATGGTCCATCTTACAATTTTAAGTTGTGCCCCGTTACTGCTGGGTCTGTGCAGTTGCAACTACGGGTATGAAAATGCCTTTTGTCCTGTATGTTGTTCACTTGCTGCCATTGCAAGTCTTTTACACCTGGGCATTCTCTTCATTTGTTACTCATCCCACTAATATCTTACTAATGGGACATACATTTGCCCGAGGGTCGCCTAATCAGCTGTCAGCAATTGCAGCAACATTGAAGTTATGTAGCAGCAAGGGTTGTCATTACTTTGTTTTGCATTAATTATGATGAACCGTTGTCTTGTTTTCTGAATGGGCCTATATAGGAGTATTTCCATCGGCATGGCTAGAATGTGGATCAAACCCCGAGAGGTCATTTTTATAATGCTGGTGGCTCGTTGTGGGCGCTGTCTGGCCTTTTCCGTGTGGCTGCTTGTGACCAGGCAAATCTCGGTAGCAAACAGAAGAGAGCTCCCCTTTCCCTTGGAGACTGAATCACATGGGAATAGAAGTTATGGCTGAGAAGAAGAGGGCAAGGTAAACTCTGAAGGAATTTTTGCCCTTGGCTGTTTGTTCTCATTTCCTAGTAATATTCCAGTCAGTGAATGAAAGCATTGGTGAATGGCTGCAGAGTCTGTGCAGGATGGAAAATACTTGCAAAGAGACTGCTCTGCTTGGGCCGTGGCTCTTCTCCAGCAGCTCACACTCCACAATTGGGCAGCCACAAAGGGTGTGTTTAAACGAGCAAGGCTGGGGGTGTCCGTGGCTGCTGAGTGGCACAGCTGCAGAGCACCCAGAGTGCGTTGGGGAGGGATTCTAACGGGTGGCTCCCAGCGTGGCTACCACGGCAGTTGCCTCGCACTCCCCCACCACAGACCATGGGGGAGGGGGAAGTGCGCCAGGCTGGCCTTTGAAGTTGTCATGCCCTGGGCATGCATGCCCGCGAACTGGGCTCCCTAGCATTTAAGACCAGTTTCTGTGACTTGCAAAGGCCATGTCTGCTGCCCACAGTACCTATGAGCAGGGGTGGCCACCCCAGTTCATACGGGCAGGGGATTCCTGAGCACCCACTGCCATGCACTTTTTTCGGTTTGCCCTGCACAACATACTCTGGGTTTCTGGGCAGTGAGACATGAGTGGCCGTGAGTGGGTGCTGCTGAGTGGCTCACGGGGAGTGTGCATTACCCCATCTTGTTTTAAAACACCCAAAGATGGTTGAGATTCAGCTCTGTTTCTCCGTGTCAGACTTAGGCAGAGTTCATCTATGATATTCCAGAGGACCTGGACCACTATCTTAGTGATTCCTGGTATTAGATTAAATCCAAGCACCAGGAGCTGATGGCATAAGAATGACTGTCATGGGTTTCTCTGTACACTCTGCTTCCTCCTCTTTCTGTGTTTATGGAGCTAATTTTTTGCCCTTCTACACAGAAATTTTATATTTAGTAGACTTGGCCTCCAGAGACTTGATTCATGGGAAAGTGGTCTGTGTGCATCTACTGCCTCCCAGCAGCTGCTGTGTACCCTGCCTGGAGTATGTAACCACAGAGCCAGCTATTTGGAGCAGTTACTTGCTTCCCCCTCAAATAACTGCGGCATGATGATGCACTTCTGATATTATCTGCATATCGTATTTTGCAATTAGGCACAGTGGGGAAATGGTGAGGATGCTAAAGTGTATTATTCTTTGCAGGCAGAAATGTTTACAGGCAATTTTTTATAGAAGTTTCAGCCAGTTTCCATTTGCATGAAGGAGTGCAGCTGGTTTGGAGTGGGCCCTGGTAAAGAAGGTAGAATGAGTCTACCCTGTCCTTCTGTCCCAGTGGCAGGGGGACACAGCTGCTTCAGGGAGGATAGCCCCGCCCCCAGGCTTGTTGGCCCCAGTACAGTTGTACTGTATGTCCCTATTAGAGCAACACCCTTGTCTGCATGTGTACAATTCTGTGTTCATGTGACTGAAGTGAGCACAATGAATGGGGCTTGATATACATATAGTTTATTCCAGCGTTTTCTGGGTGCATGAGTTTAAAGTTGCAATGATAAGAACTTGTGAGTTCCACCTTCACTTGGAAGGGTTTCCACTTAATATTGGTCTGTCCTAACAGGAGCAAGAAATTCCCTGTCTTCTCCTGTTGTAGCATATGCTTCCCCACCCAGTATTTCCCTAGACACAAACAGGTGTCAACAGATGAAGTTTGAACAAATTGTGAAAAATGTATTTACTGGGAACACATGGAAATGTGCAACTGAATAAGTAAAGAGTCAACCCTCTATCCATTATAATCAAAGGGCCCTGAGCTATTGACTTCAGTGATAGAGGATTGTGCCTTAACTCATTTTGTAAAAATTAGACTTGAACCTATCTTTAAATACTAGCCAGGGGCCTGTGTAAATTATTGGTAAAAACGCCCGCTATGGCCCACCTGGCCTGGGGACTCACCTGCACGTCTCTGCTGTCCCACTGCCAGATATTGGGCTGTGTATGCTCCGGGGTGGGTAGGTGGCTGGCCTGGGATGAGTCCTCCCGAAGATCCCAGGCATTAATTCCAGGTTAAGTGCCATCCACGTATGCCAGTGTGTCTGTTCGGTTCTACTGGGGGGTGGGGGCTGCCATGAGCTATCATGGCAGGAGCTAGGGCACTGGGAGCATGGTCGGGGAGGGCCCAGTTGCTCAAACGTTTGCTGTGTTCCCTTCCCTTCCCTAGGGTGTCTTAGATATGTCTGTGCTGTGCTGCCCACTGGCCAAGGAACTGGTAACTGTGCTTTCCTGCCTCATCTCGGGCCAGGGAGCTGTCTCATTGCCTGCACGTGTGTTTCCCCTATTGATAGTGCTGGGGAAAACACAGTGAACACGGGTCCCTGATACTATAGTAACGGAGAATGTCTGTTACAGCAAAGAAGGAAGTGATGGATGATAGACATGAGGGGAAATGTCTCTAAAGAAGGATGTTCCCTTCAAAATAGAGAATGTTGAGATGGGAGGTTTGCAAAAGGAGAAAAACCTGATTAAAAATCCAAACTGTTTCCAATGTAGCCTCTAAACATGGATTTCCCTCATACTGGGAACTCTGCAAAAGGGTTACATATAGTGATGATGAACACGGCTGGTGCTGTACTAAAACTCCATCTGGTGATACGCGTTAAAAGGCTGATGAACACAGGAATAAGTCTTAAAAATATTTTAGAAAACCAAATATATTTAAGAACAATTACTAGAGCAATTTCTCCCCTGTCCTCCCCCCCCCGGCCTATTCAGGGTTTTGCTAATACAGACACTAGAGTAACTGGGGAAAAACAGAAGCCATTAGGAGGACTCTCTGTTGTGGTGACTAGTGCAGCTGCAGTGATTCTATCTGGGGGGTGGGGTAGGAGGAAAGCACTGTCTATGCTGATTGCCGCTTCCTAGCTCGTCTCCCTCAGCATGTAAATTTGTCAATAAATGGATTTCTATAAAATCTCATAAGACCGTGTTTTCCCCATAGATGGGAACGAGCCCTGAGAAGTCCCCTAAAATTTTCCAGCACTTGGGGCTTAGAGAGCTAAGATATTGTGTTGCATTCATAGTCTTGGGCGTGCGGAGAGAGGTGTGGACGCAAGGGCTACGTGCTGATGTAGGGCTGTTTAAAAAATCATTGCTCTGATTGCTTGGGGTGATGGCTTTGAGATGGCGTTCAGCTATATAAGTGCAAATTTCCATTATCTTTGCATACGCCTCAAGGTGGGATTAGGGAAAGTTATAACAGGTGTCATTACTTCTCAACCCCATCACTCCCTACTCGTTGTCACCATCTCCTTTTCTATCCTAGATTTGTAAGCCGCTAGGGCCAGGGACTTGTGCCTGTTCCTAATTGTACGGTGTCAGGCTGGCACGTTGCTGGTGTGTTATAAATAACTGGTCACTCCAGGAGTTTGAAATCATGAGACTCCTGATCTTACAAATCTTAGGATTTTTGAGGCTTTTAAGGGCATGCCTAGACATTTAGGGTTAACAGCTGTGCGTCTGGGCTTCCAGCTTGCAAAGCCAGCAATGGGTTGAGGGAGGCTTCCTCGTCTCCGTTAGGCCGCTTGGATCTAATTTGCTAGGATGGCAGGGTAGGCAAGTCCAAGCCTGCTACCCAATTCAAATTTCACGTTGCCCGCCAGAATCGAAAATGGTTGCTGTCAACAGGACCAAATACGGTCCCCGTGGAGCGCCGCCAGTTTCCAAAATGGCGGAAGAGCCAGACTAAATCATGGCGGCCGCGGCGCTTCCTTCTAACGGCACTACTATCTCCTAGCAGTCACGCTCCATGACGGCATTTACGTAGCCAATCAGGACTCGACGTCCCTTTGCGGTCTGTGCCTGGCCCCGCCTAGCCTCGTTGTGGTAGAAGGCGCCATTGACGGAGTCCGGAGTAACTGCCGCTGCTGTAGCTCTCGAGCTCGTTTCCCCTAGACCAGGCACCCGAGGGAACTGTCGCTGCCATGGATTACGGGGAAGGTGAGTGTGCGCCCCCTAAACTCTCCTGCGTCTCCTCCCGCGGGGGAAGCCCGAGAAACGGCTCTGCCTCAAAATGGCGGCAGGGACCGCTTTGTACAGGGCGGCGGCGGCGGGAACGGGCCGAGGGGCATGAGGGCCGAGGGAGCTTGAAGAGACGAGCGCAAGGGGTCCGTGGCCTGCGCCTCTGTCCTTGCCCGCCCGCTGCAACCAGGCTTCGCTTTAGTGGTAGCCTGCCCGGCGTGAGCTGGGGTCATGCGCGCGCGGAGCGCGGGCCCGTAGCCACCTGGCAGTTAACGCCTGTCTGCGTGGGCCCCAACCAGCCGCCCCCGCCCCGGGGACAGCGGCTTAAAATGCAGTGACCGTTCCTCCTCCGTGGTACCCGACACCCCCTCCGCATGTTGAGGCGTCCCCACTTCCTCCCGAGCTGCTGAGGCGCGGGCACGCTCACAACGGTGCGGCCGTTCCCTTCTGCAACAGGAATCGTGATTCGGGCTGCCACCATCTTAGTTTCGGCACAACAAAGCTAGGCAGAGAGTCGCACCCCCTTCCCTTCCTTCTCTTTGGGGGGTACCGCCCTCCAGTTGGGGAACTACTGATTAAGGGAAAGGGCTTGGTGGCAGGGGGCTAATCTTCGTACGAATTCTGCTTGATGAAAAGTTGCATTCCAGAAAGTATAAACGGGCAAAGGAAGAGCGGGAGGGGGCATCTAGTCCTTCCCCTTACAGCACTCAGGCAGGCTAATTAAACTCAAACTTATTTTATTTTCTTCCTGAAGCTTATCTCATGGATACAATAAAATGTTGTGTTGCTAAAGGAACAGGATGGAAAAAAATATGAAGGTCCTCGATTTTCACAAAACACTTGTGTTTGTCAGATTTCCAGCGTAACGAGTGGAGCCTAAATTCTTGTAATGCTGAGGGGCTTATCTTTTTAACATCAATAAGTGTCCTACATGTTAACTTAAAAGTGAACATTGGAATCAGTAACACACAATATACTAAATCAGTATAAACCAAGAAAGCCTGTAGCTGTAGATAATGAGCCTGATCCTCTACAGCAGAGATGAGGACCAAATATGGTCGTTTAGTTTTTATTTGGTCCCTTTCAGCATTATCTGGCCCCTAGATCCAGTTCCTACCCCCAAGCACTGAAAGACTTGAGTTCAGGAAAATGGAGCAGAGATGAGTGTGTGCACACATGGACAAGGGATGACACACATCCATGATCTGGGGACCCTGTCTTCCTGAGTACACTGCTTACACCCCCACCCCCCAAAACAGTTTGTATGTGGAGCTTGTATTTTCTTAGTGGCTCCCTGGGAGGGAAAGGCTTCTTTCTCCACCTCTGTTCTGAAAAAAGAAGCCTGAGGAGACCTGATCATGCTGTAAAGATGTATTGAGCAGTTAATACAATGGAAGAGAAAAAAATTATTTAAACTAAAGGTAAGTAGCAGTACAAGAAAAAATGGGTTTTTTTATTCTTCCTGAAGCATCAATGATGTCCACAACTACAAGTGGGATTTATGGGTGGTTCTGGTGCCAGTGTACTATGATTATGTGTCATGTGCCTGAGGTCTTGTGGATCCTGCACACGTGCTCATGGTCTTATTGAGTGCCATGTTAGGAGTTGGAAAGAAATGTTTCCTCAGGTCAGATTAGCAGTAGACTAGGTTTTTTTTTGTAGGCGGGGGTTCGTTGTTGTTTTTGCCTTCCCCTGCAGTATGGGCATGGCTCACTTGTTCATCTGGATATATATTAAAATTGCTCCCTGATATCTCGGGCATTCGTGTGCTCTGGTCACTCCCAATCCTTACTGTGGCAAACTTTTATTATAGCCTCTCATTCTCTGGCCCTGGGTCCTGCTATTTTTCTCTGTTGCTGGAGGCTCTGCAGTGGCCCCTTCTTTCACCAGGGCATGGTGTGGGCCCCACTGCCAGGCAGCAGGGCCTCAAACACAACTACCTCTAGGACCCCACAAAAGGTACCCTCAAGGAATTTTATCTTCACCCTAGGTTCTGCAATTCCTAAGGCTGGCCCTGGCTCTATTTGCAAAGCATTAATAGTTGTACAGATAGTAAGGCAAGGCACTTGAATGACTGTCCTCCATTCTTCTTTCACATTTTGTGGTCTTCAAAAAAGCGTTGAGAATTACTTCATACTGAACCTTGTCCAGTCAGCTACGTTGTGAACCATGGCTGCTGTGGGGGCTCCCTTGGCTCTTGATAGCAGGTCCTGCAAAACTTGGTTTTGACAGTCTTCCGTTGCTCATTTCTTGCCCTGACCTTCCTGTCAAATGCAGCTCAGGATGGCATACATGCCCAGGGTATAGTTGATGCCAAAAGAGGTTAGAGAGGCTTCATGTGAAGCAGGCATGGAAAAACGTTTATGCCAGGAGAGAGTAAACTAAAATCTTGTGTCAGAGCAGTGTTAAGTAAAAAGGACTATGACCAGAGATGTAAAACTATATAAATACAGTAATTCACTAGTGAGGCATAAAAGGCTACTTGCGAAGATGGGGGTTGCAGTGGTCACAAAATATACTGGGTAGAGGCAAGCCGGAAAGTGAGGTTTTACGGTCCTGGCTATGACCAAGCCATGAAATTTCAGATCGAACTCCGGGACCCAAGTAAAAAATTCAGTCACCAGACTATCCTGATATTAAACAGTTGTTGCCCCACTACACCCCTGAACCAGTTGCCAGCCTCAGTTTTCCAGGTGTCAGTGGCTCCCAGGCACCTGCCAATTTCATGCCCTGCTATGACTTATGTATTTTAAATGGGTGATCACCATGGTTCCTAGTTTTCCACAACAAGAAATTGGAAGTTCTTTGATTTTAAAAAATCCATAAATTCTCTGATTTTTCTGGGATTTTAAATATAGGTTGCTTCCCCTTCGCTGCCCCACGCTTGATGCCTCCCCCCAGCCTCCCAGACCTCTCTGCCAACCAGAAAGGGGAACCATATAGAGGCTGGCACTTGGGGAAGCTGCTATAGGCTCTGCACTGGCTGCCTATAGCATACCGAGCCAGATTCCAGGTGTTAGTATTGATTTATAAAGCCCTCCACGGTCTGGGCCCCATATATCTCGGGGACCGCCTTTCCCTCCGCGCCTCAGAGCAATCCCTTCAGTCCACTGGGGGTGCCTTTCTGGAGGTCCCCCGGGGGTGTAAGATGGGGGGTCACAATGGAGAGGGCGTTCTCTGTGGCCGGGCCGCGGTTGTGGAACTCTCTCCCAGACGAGGCTCGCCTGGCCTCGGGCCTTTTGGCCTTTCGACGTATCTGTAAGACTTGGCTGTTCGCCCAGGCCTTCGGTGGGGGTGGGGTTAATTTTTGTGAGGGGTGTTTTAAATTTGTTTTAATTATGATGATGTAGATTTTTTATGTTTACAAATTGTTTTATATTATGTTGGAAGTCGCCCCGAGATGCCGTAGGCATGGGAGGGCGGCATATAAATATAATGAAATAAAATAAATAAATGAGGCCCACCTCCTGTCCCCTCTTCCCAAGGTCCAGAAGATCTGACCGCCCCAATTCATAGTCCCCCTGGCCCTCCCCCAGCACGTGCCTTCAGGTTGCTTCCCCTCACCTCCACTCCGAATCCTTGCCCCATGCTCGCTGTGTCCTCCTCCCAAACCTGTTAAGGTTTTGCCATTTTCTGTTAAATTCTTTGAAAAAAGGCAGAAACTCTGGTTTTCTCTGGTTTTCCGTCGCGAAGAGAAAACTAGGAATCCTGGTGATTACATATCATTTATTTGCAAAAAGTACAGTTTATGGAATTACTATTGCAAGGCCGAGAGACGAATAGGAGCCAGAGAAAGGATTAAATGTGTAGATTAAGCGCCTCAGTCACATTAAAAAGGTTTTTTAAGAATGGACATAAAGCGGTTATGCTTTTAGTTTTGAGAAACTAGGATTAGTTCCCTTAATGACCGGGCCAGTTTTTGTAATCCAGACTTTTTTGCAGCCACTTGAACTAGCACCACTCTGAGACTGGACACTGGATTCAAAGGTTACCAGTCTGATCTAGTATGGCAGTTTCTGTGATATATTCTTTCAGTGTGTGGCTGGTTGTATGTATTGATTGTAAATCCACAGCTAGATTATTTTCCCTAGAAATTAAAACAATCCAAAAATCTTTCATCCTGACATTGCTAGAAATACTCATTCTTAGTAACCTTTGGTGAAGGGGAAGATTTCAGAAGAGAGTGAAAGATGAGATACTTCATAAAATTAAAGTTTTTAAACATGCAGTAAAATCATTTCTTAAAGGGAGTGCCTTCAATAAAAATGCATTAGAGTTCAAAATCAGGCTTTAGTGGTCTTTTAAAATAGACTCTTCCTTGTGTTAACTAAAATACAACAGTAAGGAAAAATTACTAGACGTCCTTGCTTGTAGTTCAGTGGACAACACAACCACAATCAGATTTTAGGATACATTTTTGATTTAAATCTATATGGTTGCTGTCCAGTAGGTGGCAGTAGGATGCAAAAACCAGATAAATATCTAGGCCTTTTCTTCTCTCCCCAGTGGTTTGTTCTCTTGCAAGGTTTTTTTGTTTGTTGTTGCCTGTGGGAGGTTGGTGACTGGAATTCTTCTGGTTGCTTGTGGGAGGTTGGTGACTGCTGCAATTCTAGATCATTACCATTTCCTGTATGTAGCTTTGTTTGATGCAATGAAGGGGCAGGAGAAATTTGGCATGGTTATTGAGCAAAGTATGTGTAAAGTTTGTTACTCTCATTTATGAAGCAGCAGATTACAGCAATCAATTTATTAAAGTATTAAGTGCAAACATGCTGAACAAAACAGCTACCCATTACACATTTTAACATGCGGATCTTCGGAAGGTCTCAAAACTGGCAGGCTCAAAACTATGGTCATCCGACCCCTCTTCGAGAAACACATCTCGTGATGTTGGCTCCCCTGCCAGCTATCATCGCATCTTCAATCTTCCCTTTTTAGAAGTTATTGAGCAGGTGGGTGGTTGCTTTGCAGCTTCAGGTGAATCTCGATGCTACTGGATTCTTGAGTTAGGATTTCATCGTGGACATGGCACTGAGACTGTGCTTGTGGCCTTGGTTGGTGGTCTTTGCCTGGAAATTGACAAGGGTAACTAACCTGTTGATTTGGTTAGATCTTTCAACTGCCTTTAATACAGTTGATCATGGTGTGGTGTTGACACAGCTGCGTGACCTCGCAGGAGTTTGCAGGGTTTCTCTTACATGACTTCCTGTTCATCCCTGGCTAGGGGAACTTAAAGGTCTGGCTATGGATCTCATTCCTAGGCTGGAGTACTATGGAATTGTCATAATGACGCAGACTTAGTTTGTCTAGTTCCAACATCTCGCCTCCGACAATGGCCAGCACCCAGTTTACAATGCAAGATACCCCCCCTTCCCAGAAGACACATCTGAAATAGGATGCAGTCTCATCTTAATCCCTAATGGTTAGAGATTGACTTTAAACCTGAACTACCTAGCATTCTTATATTCCTCCCTTAAATTTGGGAGTATTGACACTTGCAGCTCTGAGATCTTAACACGGCCATTTTTAAAATACAAGTTGTGCTTTTATAAAACTTTTCCTACAGCTTTACAGCTAACATTTAAGATTTCTATGGGCAATTGAGGTTGTGCAAGTACAAACATTACGAGGAGGACTTGGGCAGGAGTAGTCCCTGAGGCTAGTTTTTTAAATTTATAGAAACTATTTTTTTATGTGGCATTGAAATTGACCACAAAAAGGACTCTACTCATTCCTTATTTCAGCCAGTGTTGCACAATTTAACCTGCATAGCTTATAATCGGTTGAGTCATTCTAGTAAGCGCCTTACATTTTCAGGTAGCTCCAGAGACACAGTTCTGTGTTGAGGACAAAATTCATTTTAAAAATAGTTTTGGTATGGGGTAGCACCATGACTAGGCATGTAGGTAAGCACATGAGTTCAGTGTTTCTGTTGAGATGTTCAGCAGTGAAATTGTGACAGTGTAGATGTTAAAATTATGGTTGCGTCAGGCTATATAGTTAATAGTCTAAGGCTGATGCCCACGTTACGTGTTCAGTGAATCTCCCAGTTCAGAGGTGGCACAGGGGTAAAAACTTTCTTACGAATGACAGGACTCAAAATCCATTCGTGCCATTTGTAAGAAAAAATGGTGCAGGACCTGGCTAATGACATTTTTACTTACGTGTAGAGATCAGCGTAAGATTTCCAACTGGGAGATCCTGTGCTGGGAGATTCACCGGGACAAGTTACGTGGGCAAGCAGCTTAAGGAAAATGAGAGGAGTTTACATCTTCAGAATTTTTCTGTGACTGTAGGCACTTTGCTGTTTCATCAACATTCAGAAGGATATTTATATGATGAGAGGGTTAGGTGGTACTTAAAATATGTACCATGAGTGTGCGTGCGTGTGCACCAACTAAGCTTACTTTTCAGAATCTTAATTGACTAGAGGGAGAGAACATAATATATAGGCTATGTTTGTGATGCTAGCTGCAACCAATTTTGAGTTGGAAATGGAGACTATGATTAGGTCACTAACAATACAGAATTTTGGTAATGCTTCATTTTAAAAAACGTGTGGCTAAATGAAATGCTGTGTCTAATAGTTTTGTGATCCAAAGAGAGAACATGTTGCAAATTCAAGATTTCTCTTGGAAATACTTTAATAGGCAGACCAGGAGCTGGGGGAGAACTTGTAGTGGGGTAAAAAAAAACAACGGGTGTGCAGAAGGCACCCCTACCTTTTTCGTTTACAAAAACTTCTTGTTTGGTTTTTTTTTTTTTTAAATGCCCATGCCATGTTTTTCTCTCCTTTTCTTTCCTTTTCCTTTTTAAAATTAAAACATCTGTGAACCTGAAGACACTGGAATTTTACCTGTACAGCAGGGAAACAGTATCTGCATCAATAGAATTGTTAACTAAGCTCACTTTTCAGAATCTTAATTGACTAGTGGGAGAGAACATGTCCAGCCCTTTTTCAAAATGGCGCTGGCAACGTCGGAGCAATTTTGGAAGGGGGTAACTGGACTGTGCATGTGCAGACTGGCTGTCCTTTTCCAAAATGGCGGTGATGCTGCCAATGCCATTTTGGAAATGGGTGTGCATGTGCAGAATACAGAATGGGTCTGGTGGTCTATTTTTTTTTTAACTGCTTATGCACAAAGTTACTGCCGCCTTTCCCAGAACGGCAGCATCGGTGTCCTTTTGGAAAAGGGCATGCATTCGTAGAACAGCCCCGGTGACCATTTTGCACATGTGCAGGGTTTTTTATTTTATTTTTAAACAAAAATGGATGAAAGCAGTCCTTTTCTTATTCATCTCTTTTTGTAACCTTAATTACAAAAATGAATGGGACTTCGTTCGTTTTCGTAACTAATAGAAAACATTGCAGATGTACACCCCTAGTAAACCCTGCTATTCTAGAGAATTTCCTTAAACAGTGTTGCCTACGTTTTATTGTGTCATTGAAGAATCAAGTCTTGGCAGGAATTGGAGATGCAGTGACACTACTTTGCTAGATTTTTACCTACGGTGTAGAACTGTGTTGTGTACGCTTTCTAGAAGAACAGAAGTAGTGCCGTACCGGGTCAGACCGATGGTCTGTCGAGCCTAGTATCCTGTCTCTGAAAGTGGCCAATCTCGGTCACTTGGGAGAAGTACCCAACAGGTCACAATGGAGTGATCCATTCCCCGTTGTTCACTCCCAGCTCTCAACAGTAAGAGGTTACGTTCCCCTGTACCTACTTGGCCTAATACCCATTAATGGATCTATCCTCCAAGAATGTATCCAATCCAAGTCTACTGTAGATAATAAATATATTAAGAGTACCCATTTCACTGTACACATAATAGTACATCTCTTATGCTTTGTATTACACTGTAATCCAAAGCTTTAAACAGCCATTCGTTTACTTGGTTATCACTTTTATGCTCCAAAGTAGGTGCTATTAAAATAAGAACTTTATAGGATTTCCACCACACAAGTCTGAATCCACAAAAATGTGACCTGTTCTGGCTCCTTGGTCTTAGCCAGAATGGGGCCTTACGGGTGGGAATGGCAGATACCATGGGTAAGGGGGAATGAGAGAGTAGAAATGGGGAGGTACAATGGGCAAAAGAATGTAGAGGAGACAGAGAGATTAAAGGAATAATCTGTTGGTGAGGTGTGGCCTTTTACCCCCACTTTTTTCGCTGGAGGCATTGAATAAGGAGGGGGGAGAAAGAGTAGCTTCCTGACACCCTGAAAGTCTTAATGTGACAGTGGCAGCAGAGAGGGAGGGGAGGGAATCCTGGAACGTGAGGATGAGACAGGGAAAATAGTCTAGCTGAGGAGCCACCTAGTGGTGTTCAACTCTAGCAGACACTGCTGAAAGGAGGGACAGGGCTCTACCTGCTAGAGCTCTGCTCCTGCCCAACATGGAACTGCTGTTGCTGTTGGAACTCAATGATGGCTCAGTGTTTGGTGAGTCACACAGAAAACAGGCCATATGTGTTGGATCCATCTTGGGGACTCCCAGTGGAAGAACTCTACGTTAGGGTGAGCTTTGACTGAGCTAAACTGAATTAGGTGATACACAGATGATAAAAAATAATTTCCTAACCGATCTCTACAACCAATAAAAAAATTAAACATGTGCCATTGGTATATTTTGCTTCTCTCTAGCTGGGAAAAAGTTATTGAAAATTAGAGCACACACCCAAGTTATCTTCATTTTCAGAAATGGATCGTGATTATGGGCATGGAGCCTATGGTGGCCCAAGGTCCATGGATTCCTATCTAAACCAGTCATATGCGATGGAAAGTCATGGTGGCGGCGGCGGAGGTGGTGGTGGTAACAGGTAAACTACTCAATCCGTTGACCAAGAATCTGGCACATCTAACTTAAATTTTAAAGTATATTTTTTCAACTTAAATGTTCCTTAAGTATGTTGAATGCTTTATGTATATGAATTCTTCCTTTCTTTAGAAGTCTTCGTGTGTGATAGACACTGGAGATAGTTATACAGTTAACCTTTTAAAAAATCTAGATTTGGGCAGTGTTGGGATACAGTGTAACAATGGATGCACCATGTCTTTTAAAAAGCCTGTAACATCTTGAGTACCAGAATTCTCAATATTTTTATGGCTGTTTCTAACAGTCTATCTGTTTGTGTGAGCTCCCTGAGCCTTGCGGTATAAGTTTAAATAAATAAATAAAATTAAGCTTACACTTTTTTTCCCCTTTCTATTTAGTGATTTAAGATTACTGTCCATGATTCAGTCAAATCAGATTGGTATAATCTGTAGCTAAAATGGCTTTATTTGTTTTAGTGCCATGGTATTCCAATCTCAATATTCCAATTACAAGGAACATTTAAGATTTAGTTATTCATCACTAACAAACTGCAGGAATGCACACTGGTGGTACAATTTAGTCATGTCCAGATTATTTTATTGGCAGGTACTACTTAACACAAAACTGCATGTATGTTTTGGCTTACTCTTCAAAATGGAATGAGCTAAAAATAAAATTTCTGGTGCAGTGTTTTTATAGGTTGAATATTTTTAGTGCTCTAGATAGTATTCCTGATAATTCCTTGGGTTGTACTAAAGTCATAGTACATTTCAACTACTTTAGTTAAATTAGTTGACATTTAAAAATCATTTGTAGTAGAAGAAAATGTGGGACATCATGGTCTCATTTGCACACTTGAATAATTGTCTGGCAGTAGCAGGTTTACAGTATAGTAGTAATGTTATGTATCTATTATAGTCCTATTTGTGGGGGGAAAAAACCTGATAATTGAGAAGGATAGAGAAAATTGGTAGTTGCTGCATGATTTTGTTAAAACAACTAGCTTGATAAGTATAATGTGTGGGGTGGGGTTTGCCCAACTAATTTGCTTATAATAAAGATGTACCTTCCATCTAGTAATCTGCATATGATTTGGGTTGACTGTACACATGAATACGTTAAAATGTCTTTGCCATCTTGTGTTGTTATTGTGCATGGACAGATTCTGTAGATAATGCCATTTTCTGTATATATTTGAGTACTGAGAAGGTAGGATTTTTCAGTGAAAAACCAAGGTATTCTTACTGTCATAGGCAAGTGTAGTAATGTTAATCTCTTATTAGCTTGTACTACTGTTAGTGAATGGTTGTCTTTTCCATTTTCTTCCAAATCACCCTGTTTTAACCCTTTGGGGAGACTAATGAACTTCCCTTCCTGGTGCAGTTGCAGATGACAGTGACTGTCTCCTGCCCACTTCATTCCCCCCCCCCCCCCCCAAAATATAGTGAATAACTGAAGAGTTGTACTACTTTTCAGTCACATAATGCATACCCTTTTCCTCTGTCTTGAGATTCCCATGGACTATCTCCATACACAGAATGCTATGTAGGTACTGGAAAGTTATTCTTGTCTTTTCAGTTCTGGAGAAGCATACCTGCCTTATCCTCCTGGAATTGCTAGACTTAATAGTCTGCAAGAAAAAGATGGATTTATTGGCAGTCATGACCCATGTGTTTGGAGAATTATTTTTACAAGAAAAAAATGCTTCAAAATGCAGATGAGCTGCATATAACCAAACTTCCTGGTTAAAAAAAAATGGGGTGTGAGACTCACCTCTCTCTCTGAATATCAAATATATATTTTTGGCCTATTTTCCCAATTGAAAACCAAGCCATTTTAAATGTTGTTTAATTGTTAAAATATTAGACATGATTATGAAGATAGAACAGTCTGACTAGCCTGTGAGCTTATGCAGGTACTTACTTTCCTGAGACTAGGGCTGGGCTTGAATAATGATGTTTAATAAGTGTTGTTCAGAAGTTAAATTTAATAAAGTTCAGGCATACTGAGCTTTAGTATTGTTTGTACAGAAAAATGGCTCAGATAGCTTTCTGTCTGGTCACAACTTGAATTGCCCAGCCCTAATCAAGACAAACTATAACACAACTGTACAGATCAGTATAGTGTAAATTGATTTGAGTTGATAAATGTCAACTGATAACTTGTCTTTTGAAATGTTTAACATTAGTAAGCTTACTTTTTTTTCTCCTCACTGTGCAACTCTTCCAGGTTTGGACCTTATGAGTCTTACGACTCCGGGTCTTCTCTGGGTGGGCGAGATCTGTACAGATCTGGCTATGGTTATAATGAACCCGAACAAAGCCGCTTCGGAGGTAGTTATGGTGGTCGATTTGACAGCTCCTACCGGAATAGCCTTGACTCTTTCGGAGGTAGAAACCAGGGCGGGTCTAGCTGGGAAGAGCCTTACTCCCGTTCAAAATTGAGGCCTGGGTTTATGGAGGACAGAGGAAGAGAGAGTTACTCTTCCTACAGCAGTTTTTCTTCACCCCATATGAAGCCTGCACCTGTAGGCTCTCGGGGGAGAGGAACGCCTGCTTATCCTGACAGTGGATTTGGAAGCAGAAGCTATGATGCTTTTGGAGGACCATCAACAGGCAGAGGCCGTGGCCGAGGAGTAAGTACAGAATCTCTTCAGATTCTTTTCACTAGTTGCTCTTTTAAACCCTTTCAAGACCACAGCTTTAAAATAATTACACTGTTCATCACAGTGTACTTTTGGCCAAGCAAACTACTAGGATTGATGAGCCTGCTAATCCCTTTGGAGTTGACTTATAAAGCAGTACCCAGTTCTTTTTTATACAAGTAAAAAAAATATAATTGCTGATATAATCGCTGATAAGGTTGTGTCAAATCTCTCCTTTTGTTTGAAAGGTGAAGATAAAAGTAATAGGTTTGGTCTAAAAGGGGTTAAAAGGAATTGCATTTTTCCTTGTGAACACTAGCATCTTTGCTGGTGGGAACGCTCTTGAATAAAATAAATGTAAAGGTTAACTTGGAACCCTTGTGAAGTTTTGAGTAGGTTAAAGGTGCAATGTATAAATAAAAATGAAACTTAGTGTGTGAATGCCATAAAATAGCTTTTCTCCTTCATGTGGGCAGGTAAAATGTTAATTCCTGTTACACTAAGCACATGCTTTACTAAAAATAGTCATTTAGCTTAGTTCTTGCTATGATTTGTACCTGGGGGAGGGGGTAGAGACGGTGAAGGTAGGTGAAAAGCAGTAATACTGATTTTAAAAATTTCAAGCGTGGTTTAAAGGGACACCATTAACTTGAAATCTAGTCACTTTAAGACTGAAAAGTCTGGAACTCCATGTTTTAGAATTCCAATGACATTTTTGTTCTGTTTGCATACTTCCCTAATATTTTTAAATGTGGCTGTATCTTATATATTGCTCTGTGAAAGGTCCATGCAGACAGGAAACAGGGAAATTGACTCATAACTGTATATTTTTAAGTTGATGGTGTTCCATTAATTTTGTTCATCTTATCCAATCTCTGTTCTTTAGTATGATTAACTCAACTACTGAACAGTTTTTGCCTGTCCGGCATATAACTTACTATCTTAATTTATAAGTAACATGTTTCTTTTTGAAGCAGTTCTATTATAATAAGTTATATAGCTTGTTGGGAGCTTCTAATGTACATGAAGATAATTTCTTATTAGGTCTTCTAAGGGCCTAATTGGTCCTTTTCAAAAGGCTTTCTCACAAAGTATTCTTAAAGGATATGATTGGCATAATCAGTTCAGAAAGCCAGCCTTCACATAGCTACTCTTACCTTGATAACATATCTTTATAGACCTCCTCTTGCTGAACTATAAAGTACTGGAGTTCTTGAACTTGGATGCCCTCATTTTAGAGCTGAAAATTCCATGCAAAAATCTTATGGCATACTGAATAATTTCCCCTGCAAAACTTAATGTGCCAGTTTCGTGGCCTTCATAATTCTTTATTTTTATATAATATATATCTATATATTTATCTATCTATCTATCTATCTATATATATATATATATATATATAATTTAAAAATTACCATATTTAAAATGCATTGCACCTTTAATAGATAATGAAAATATTTGTTTGTGAAAATTTAAATCACCTGTAAGCACTTGAATAAAGTGTGTACTTCAGATAAGGTCTGCATACCATGCAGTGTGGACACATTTTCTAGGTGGCTCTCCATCAGCACATTAACATTTAGTCAAAATTGAGAATTTATGCATGGATTTGAAGTTTAAATACAGTTTTTTATTGTACTAGGTATATTTTAGTTTGGTGAGGTTGTAAGTGTAATTAATGAAATTTGAAAATATTTTTTGCATTTGCTGTTTTATGTAGTTTTTTGTTAAAATTAGAACTTTAGTTCTGTTCATGCAGTACAAGCATTTCTGCTTATTTGATTCACTTATCCAGTCAGATGGGGTTTTGTATTTTTCCTCTGTCAAGTAAATGACCTAATAGAGGATAAGTTTTATACTCTGGCAGCTCTCTTCGTTCCTTTCCTTAAGATTACTCAAGTATTTATTGCTTTTATGGAAGCTAGTTTAATGGATAAAAGCTTCTGTACACTTGTGCAGAACACTTAGGTAGAACTATCTCAGATGAGGAAAATAAGGGATGAAGAAACTTCTCTTCCAACATAGATCTTCATCCCAGTTGCTGGCTTGTTTCAAACCTTGTTACATAGAGTGTTTTCAGACATGACGGGTCCAGTCAAAGCCAGGGACTGATCTGGGCCATGACGGGAGCCGTCACTCCGTTCGGGACTTGGCCTGGTTGCCGAACATACATTATGGCAGCGACTGGGATGGGGGTGTGGACAGATGTCCCTACCTCCAATGCTGTGTGGAGCAGCCCGCCCGCTCTCCTCTGATGGACAGCCATGACTTCCACAACCATGGCTGCCCAGAAGCACTGCCACTCGGGACTAGTGTAAGTACAGCAGGCCATTATCTGTGATGGCCTGCTTTACCCCCGGTTAGGCAGCCCTTACCTGCTCGGTGGTGGCGCTTAGCTAGGCCTGTGAGTTGGGGATGGTTCCGACTCTTGCAGCCCAGGCTAACGTCTGGCGGGCAGCTTTAGGCGTGACAGTGGTATCCAGTTTAATTCGCACAAAAGCGGATTAAACTGTGCCACCATTACGCCTGAAAACACCCATAGATGCCTTTACTCCAAAAGTGAATGTTTAAAAGAAAAGGTATTCGGCTCTCTGCCATGATCTTGGCATGCCAAAGTAAATGGAGATGATCGTGTGTTGGTGAATCTGAGCTGGACAATTTCCTCTGGCTGAGTTTCAAAGCACTATTAACTTCCTAATCAAATTTCTAGCTTATCCTTCAACAGGAATAAAATATGTAATTTTTCTCATCTGAAGCAAGAGGCTTTTTACCTGATTATTAGCTGAGTTCTAGCAATTCTTATAGGAGATGGAAATATCATCTGGAGTATCTGAAGAGAAGGATCAAAGGCTGTAATTCTGATAAGCATGCTTATGCTCTGGATTAACTGGTTTGAATAAGCAGAAGCCAATTTCATAGGTACATTTACTCTACTATAACCAAGCACCAGGAGAGCCAGTAAGCTTCCAATTTTGATATGTATTTTAGCTTAAGTCATCAGTGTCTTGGTCTAGATTTTAGTCAGGTTGGTTTCTGATTTTAGAATGTATTTACATGTAGCAATAATTTTGCTTCTATTAGCTTCACTGTTTACTAATACTCTTTCTTCCTTTCACGCATTTGCAGTACATGGGAGACTTTGGAGGGATGCATAGACCTGGAATTGTTGTAGACTATCATAACAAACCCAGTTCTGCAGCAGTAGCTGCAAGAGGAATAAAGAGAAAAATGGTACAGCAGCCGTATAATAAACCAGGTGGGACATTTATCAAGAAACCCAAACTGACAAAACCTATTGTGAAGATGAACCCAAACAAACCTAGTAAGTAATTGAATGAAAGATAATTATAGCATTATTTGATTTCCTTTCTAAGAAAGAACGCATTTATGATGCTTTGCTGTTCTTCATTTTTCAGCCTAAAAGCACTACGAAATCAAGCATATGGTGGTAGAGCTTGGTCTTGACACAAATTTTAAAACTTCAGATAGGGACTTTGGAAAAGTACACATTACATAATCATCTTGTGCCTAGATATAAGGGGCATTTTAGAAATGCTTATAAATAGAACTACAATCCTCTTAAAGACACAAACGACATATATTTTAAATGAGTTCGTTTCATTTCATTGTGAAGATAGCTTACCAAATGAGAGCTAGTCGCTGCATTAAGTAAGCCTAGTAGAGCACTGTCTCCAAGTAAACAATATTTACAGCAAACATGTAGAAAAATGATTCAGATCTTAATTAAGATTTTATTGCAAAGGTGATTTGGAATCATAATGAAGATTTAAATGCTAGTATGAAGTATCAGAGCCATAAACTAGAATGATATTTAGGCACGTACTAAAAAAATTACATGAAACTGCCCTTGCGACTAGTTCTCCATGTTGGGCCCAGAGGATGAAAGAAGGGAACTTCATACCCCCTTTTTCTATTTAAAAATGCATTACCAATATATGTCCCACTTAAAAGGGGGTAAGCTGCAATGTGAGTCGTTCATGCCACTGTGAAAGATAAATGATCAGTACAAATCACATGACAAATGCTTCTCATTCCATTGGTATCTTGGCATTTGAGACATGACAAATCTTACAACATGCATCCTTTTATAAATCTCAGAAGTAGAAAGTTGATTCTAGATACAGATTTTCTGTTTTCAATTATGGCTGGGTCCCAGCTAATACATTAACTGTGAGCCTCTTCCCCACCCTTCCTTTTCTCTTTTTCTCTCTTTCGTTGTAATTTGTAGCACGGTTGTCCCCACGTCCTATCTATCACCCTCTTTTGCAACCTCTGTGCATCTCATTTATGCATGGCATAGGAAAATTATCTATAGTTCAGATGGAAGAACAACAGAGGAGATGGATGAGGCAGAAGCTGTGTAAAAGAAAGAGGGAACCAAGGAGATGAGGGAAACCAAGGGTACTTAAAAGCAAATGTGCGAGGGATATGTTTATGTAGTCTACTTTTCCTTTCATTAGTGTCTGATTTATAGACATGAAATAAAGGAAAAGAACGGAGAAAAGCAGAAGTGTTGGGAGTGGGGGAAAACAGGCACAAAAAAAGAGACGCCATGGAAGATATCCCACAGCTCCAGTAATTCTGAAATCAGTGAAGTGAGGTAATGGCAGGAAGCTGCTGATGAGACTTGAAGGAAAGAATTGTTTTTTAAGTGTGTTTGTTTAAGGATTGGATATATTCATCCAGAATAAGGTATCCATCTAGTATACCTAACAGTTATAATTTTACAACAAAATTTGAAATACCAATTGTTTTCTATGCTAATTTACTATTGGATTTTCAGAATTTTCGATCATCCATTTTTAATCCATGTCTACAAAATAAATTTTAAAACAGACCTTTTAAACTTGAGATAAGTATGCGAATTTTGGACAGTCCTCTGTTCAGACAATTCAAACAAAATTCTTCTAGCCCTATAATTATACAGTAAGTTGTATAGTTTGTTTTAGATGGAGAAGTGTATTTTACAGATACGTCTCTACCTTTTACTTAAGAGATACTGTTAAGCTTGTATTTTAACTTGTCAGCCTGATGTTAGATTGATGCCACCAGAAAATTGAAGTACTCCATGAAGAATAATTACAGCACAGTTATGACATAGTGGACGTTTACTTACCCACAGGGCCTGTTGTGTTCCTTGCATTTCCTATGCTATTCAGCTTTCTAGATCTCCTTTTGAAATTGCTACAGTTTTAAGAACTGTGGTTCTAAGGCCCTGTTTACACGAGATGCACCCATGTATGGACACCCGTCGTCCACTCAGGGGAGCAGCCCGTGTAAATGTGGAGATGCATGGATAGGAGCTCCCATTCATCCCCACCCACCCCAGATGCATGGAACAAACAGTGAAAAGGCAGGTTGCTCCATGGGTGGGGGGGAGGATATGCACCTGTCTGCACCTGCAGTGGCATGCGCACATACCACCCCCACCCCTAAGCAGCATCCATGTAAAAAAGGGCCTATGTTTGGTGGCATGAAGACTTCTATACCTTGAGCTAGGCGAATTGTTACATTTACTTTATTGAGGCCACAACCAGACTTCCAAACCATCTGATTTTCCTGTTTTTGCTCTTCCATTCAGAATAGAAGTACTTGGCAGATTCAAAGTATTGTTATCCTTTTTGTTGGGATGATAAATGTTTTTGTCACAGAAACCTATTATGGTGTACCCGTACAATCTGTTGCTGTCCTTGTTGTAAGGGAAATCTTTACTTTTCCTTTGTTGAATTCTAAAATGCCTACATCTATGCTTAAATTTAAGTAAAACGTGAATAACTGAAAGTATTGAATGATTCAGTAGGAAAAGTCAGACTTTCCTGTAAATGCATCTAAAGCTCAACTTTTAAATTGAAAAAATGAATCTGATAATTACCAAAATGGTAATCTTTTAAAATAATTATTATCTATATAGCTCCAGAAATGTGCCTGGCACTGTTGTTTGAAAGTAGTATGCTATCTTGTATTCTTCTTTCTCCATCTTGCTGCCTCTTTTCTTTGATGGACTATTTCCTTCTATGTGAAAAATAGGTCTGGTGTTTTATCTCCTTCCACATTCTTCCCCCCCCCCCCCCCCCAAATAAGCTACAGACATTTGGTTTTCCTGACCAGCCTGCTGCCCCTTTGTACTGAACAAACTACGCTTAAGTTTTATCCACAGCACTTCTATTCCCTGAACTCCATGGGTTAATAGCACATTGAAATGACTTGTCACATTTTCCAAAGTGCTGAGAGACAGTTTTATTTTACCTGCACTGAGTGTGGGAGGATTGTGGGATATAGTACTTCAGTGTTCCAAATGATAGAATCTATAGAGACTTAGTTTAGAGCATACAGCAAATAATAGTGAATTAAAGGGTGTGTACTGACTAATGGAAAATCAATTGCACAGTATGAAGGTTTAGCACTACACGTTAAAAAAAAGAAAAAGTGTGGTTTTTGGCGTTTTCACCTATTTCTTTCCACAGCTTTTCCATCTCATTTTTCTTGCAAAGTTAAGAACATCAGTGCCTGCATAAGATTGCAATTTTTTTTTATTGCTGCTGAGGTTTGATAAAGTCTAATATGTATTTTTATTTGGGTTAAAAATGTGATATCCTACTGCTGAAACCTAGCCACTTTAACCTTTCCCCCTTTTTTGTAACCAAACTTCCTGTTTCTTCAGCATCCCAAGGATTTATGCAAAATGTAAGAATTCAGGCAAAGGTTTTAGATGCAGTTTCATTCTCTTTAAATTTCTTCCTCCCTTCATGCTTATAGACAAGAGGACACCAAGCAAAAATACTGCTGCAAAGGTAAAGATCTCTAGACTTGGAAAATAATTTTGAGACACCTAGGGACTCACTTATGCAGTGCACCTTAAGCATATGTATTATCATAAACATTCTTGACTCAGAGATTTTTAGGTATTTAAAGTCACTCAAGTTACAGAGCAAGTAGTTGGCTGCTATGAGTTCTGCAGCTTTAAGTCTTAATTAAGAGTTTAATTTTCAACAGGTGGCATTGAACAGTAAAAATTAGTTTTATATAAGAAGAACATTTTTATATATCTGGACATGTGAAATTGTTTGTTCATTGAACCTGTTTGACTAGGGCCCAATTCTACAATGAGATGTAGTACTTAAATAGGTCGCTGAAAAGATAAGACTCCTGGTTCCCACCATAGTAACTTATTTCTGAATAATGCTGCCACTTCCAGCAGTGCACCATGTTCTTTCCATTTGCAGGATCAAGACCTCAAGAGTGTGATTACACTCGCATATCTCTTATATGATGCATATGGCTTACAAGCAGCCTTTTCTGCCTGCCATCCCTGCAAACTCAAATTAGAATCTGAGAGTTAAGCTGTTATCTTAACATTGTATAACTAATGATACATAGAAGAATGAGGTGCTTCTTGGCTTTTAAACTGTACTTTGCGATACCTGGTTGCTTTCAGGATTGCATATATCAGAAACAGAAAAGTATTTTCTAATATTGAATAGAATCCTGCATGGTTGCAATTGGTGCTGTGTGGTCTGCAGAAATAAAAATAGGAAAGAACATTTTGTTCCTAAAATGAGTAGTTTTGACTTACATATACAAGGAAGTAGCTCTGAGTCAGGTAGTTTTTTTCATAGTTGGATTTTGGAGCAGAGCTGTGCTTTCATGTTCAAAAGCCATGCAATACAATGTCCATCACTCTCAGTACTTGATAATATAATCCTTATTTGTTCCACTAATACATGTAGAATCTAAACATTGCTGTTAATCTGATTTTGTGGAATTAGGTTAAGAGAGATTGGGATAAAGAAACTTTTTTTTTTTTTCTGGAATGATCTCAAGCTGTTCTGTAGAGTGCATCACCGGAGGTACACTTCCATCACTTCCAGTGTCAGAAGTCGATTTATTTATTTTAAAATTGCTTTAATCTGACTTAGTAGCTGGAAACAGAGAGCTAGCACCACTTGACAGGAATCTGTGAACTAGTGGTTTATGTAAATTCTAATGATCTCACACATTTTGGTCACATGGAAATTATCATATTTATGTGTATTTTTTTCAAAATTGTGTTTAGAACTATGTAAATTCAGGTAGTGTTGCCAGCCAGAGTAGTAACTGCATCTATTTCTGGTGTGTGCATAGCTCAGCCCCAATAGTCTCTGCAATATCTTATTGTAAAAACAGTTTTATATTTGCTATCTTAAATTATGAATTTTGGGGTTCTAATACATAAAATGTTCATTGCATAGAGGACTAATTATACGTGAGGTGGTTTCTGCAAGTATCCAGGATTACGAGTGACTTGTTCTCCTTTTAAGTTAGGAAAAATGCCCTGACCAATTTTTAGCCTGTAGCATCAACTGCGCTAGTGTTGGGTCGGGTGCCACCACAGGAACACTGCTCATGTGGTTCCCCTGTAGCCAACTTGCATTCATCGACTTTGATGCAATGCTTGAAGTATGTGGCTAGAGGAGCTATGTGGGAAAGAGCACAGCATACAGTTTGTTGGGGGTAAAGAAAAAGAGAGAGAGTAAAGGATGACAGAGAAAGTAAAAGAATGGAGAACTGAAAAGTGCTTACTGGAGAAAGACCAGAAGTGGAAGTAAAGGGCACAGAAACGGAAGATAAAAGGGCAGACGAGAGAGAGAAAATGTTACCCAGCATTGAAACGAAGACCTGGATCACTCAGATCATCCAGGAATGAAAGGTCAGACAGGAGGGCCTTGGTTACCAAGCTAAGGATAAAAGATCAATTTTGGTCTTTCTCTTGATCAGGTGACGGTGGCAACTATTTTTCAAACTAATATATACCTAATCCTTTTTGTTCCTAATCTAGATGTCTCAAGAATTCATGAAATGCTTTTCCAGCCAATTATATGCAGAGTTTAAATTGCATTACAGTATATGGAACTGCAGTTTTCACATGTGCAACTATTTGGCTGGATTATGCTAGGAACACAATTTGATAGATTTAGGATTAAACTAGTTCCTCAACTCAAATTAATCACTGCACCTAATGACAAATGATTGAGAGAGATGTATCGTCTCTTGCTGGGTTTAACATGGTACACATTTGTCAACTATTTTTAACATGAGACATTTTGTGGACTTATTAGGGTAACAAAGCTGAAGCAGGTGATCCAATTGCGGACGAAGATTTTACAAAAGATGATGGGTATCAGGTTTTTGCAGGTAAGATAATGTGGAGATATAGGGTTCCCATGCTTGTTTTTATGTGATTACAGGTTTCACTGGCAAGCTGTGCTTGAATGTATGTTCTCTATTAGCTGTAAAAATTGTCTTCAAAGTGCTTCAAATGTCCAGGGTAGAATAATTTGAGCACCACTGGAGGGGAAATCTGTCTGTCACAAACATGCATCATTTTTTGCTTTTATATACGTGTCATCTCTACATCCTGATCACATGTACATTTACCCATTTGACTTTTCTTTTTTCAACATTTTAACCATAGCAATCTTCTCGAGTTTTATGCCATCTCATCTCTAAATGTTTGTCCTACCAATTGATCATCCTTATATTTGTAGTTACTGAGCATTTCATTTTTTTAGGCAAATTGACTTCAAAAACGGACTAGTAACTTAACAGTACATTGGGTATAAATATTTTTGTACACTCGTACTAAAAGAGGTAAATTACTGATTATTTTTTTTAAGGAAATAATTTTCAGTTGATAACTGACCAATATTTTCAAACACACAAGCAAGGAAATTCAATTTTGAGGCTGAAACTTTAACCCTTTCCCCCTGATGTGCCTTGCTATTGTACATACGGTTTGTCTGATAACTAGGAATGCTGGAAAATTGCTGCAAATTTTATGGAGTTCTTCTTGAACACTGGGCATACCTCATACTGTGTGATGGGTTTTCCATTTAATGATTACACACCATTTTGTTTATATGGTTACTCTGATTCCAGGCCAACTGCAATCTACAGAAAATTCTTCTGAGTTTTACCCAATAATTTCAGAATACTTAAAAGTAGAAGTTTAAAAAATAAATTAATAATAATAAAAAAAATAGGCTGTCACCTAATCTATTTTGCAGGTGTTTTTTTAATGCGATTCTGCATGAAATATTGCAAATCCTACAGATTCATCAATACCGTCACCTTAGCACATACACGTGAAAGCGTATGCAACTACTTAAATAAATGAAGTGAGAAACTCAAGTTCATATCTTGACTTGGGCTTCCATTCCCTTTGGCCTGTAGCAGGCTGGGCAATTTAAAGGTGTCTGCTGATCTTGAGGTTTAAGATGCAGACCATGTCACTCCACAGAAATCCATGCCAGATGATTTATGCAGCAGTTAAACAAGGACATTTGCTCATCCTCTGGGTTGGAGGTAAGGTCCCACACTGCAAATTCAAGCTTGTAAGAAAGGAAACGTTCTACTGGTGAAGTAGATTAGTAGTAAATTGTGCATGAAGAACGTAACTAAGGATGGAGAGCCTGTTTGATAAAATACAGAAAGTGTTGGGGAGGTAATTTGAAATAATTTATAAGTGTTTAATAGTACCTTAAGATCTCATTAGCTTTGGAAAGTTAAGGTATCATTAAGATGAATTTGTGTCTGATGTATCTACATGTTTTCTACTTTTGTTTGGCTGGAGACAGTTTCAGAGAGGTTTGACCTTTCTTCAAAGGTGACCTGCTGTGGGAAAAACAAGCTATCACCTTGCTTCTTGGAAGTGATGGACTTCCAAAAATCTTGCTTAACTACCCATCTTAATTGTGCATGGAATATCAGAAAAGAAACAGAGTAGGTAAAGTGAAAAATTTGTGTGAATTGATATTCCAAGAGGCTGAAGCTTGGCCAGTGTGAGCTGTGCTACTGTTTTCAGTGTACCAAGGATTTTGCCCATTGTTATTTCTTGACACCTGTTTTCTCAAATGCCCAAGAAATACATAAGGGAAATCTTTGTTAAAATATTCCAGCTTAAAAAAGAACTACTTTAGGTTTCTAGTCCTCCAGAATAAAAAGAGGAAAACCTGCACTTTATATTCTGATACCTAGTATAAAAAGAGAGGAAGAAGCAAAATTAGGTTTTATATATACATCATGAAGACTAAAAAAAGAAACTGTTCCTTTCCCCCTTACAGGTCATCTGTATGTTTGTATAAGCTATCTTCACAACAAAAACTGCAGTCCTAAAACCACTTACTCTGGAGCATTCCTGCTGAAGTCAGTGGGACTGCTCTGCAGTACGTGGTATCAGGATTGCAGGCAAAAAGTGTTAGCAACAGGCTTATAAGTGAAAGTGTAAGTTTCACTCATCAGCAAAAATTGCAGAGAAACCCTAAAAATGTTGGGTGTTTGAATTAAACTGCAATTTTCCAGTGTCCCTTCTGGTCACTTATTTGGAAATGCCTTTAGTTGCCTAGGCACAATGGGGTTGGGTTGGCTTTAACTGAATTTTCTTCACTTTTGTGAGCTTAATTCAGACCCCTTAACCACAAAACTTATATTGATATATTTGAACGTTAATGTTGATCTCCTCTTTTTTAAAACATTTTTTTTTTGAAAAAACAAAACAAAAATGCCTTAGATGCCATTGACACACTATGGCTTCAATTTATTCCCAATTATGAGAACATAAAAGATGGTTGTGAGGGAGAGGTAGGGTAAGTTGGACAGCATCACATTTCCTCCTAGCTAGATTTTTGATGTGTCAAACACTAACTTAGCCCCTGTTCACTATGTGTTAGGTGTCAAAACAGAAGTCAAAAATGAAGAGGAAGAAAAACGGAGAATTGAAGCACGAAGAGAGAAACAAAGGCGTAGAAGGGAGAAAAACAGTGAGAAATACGGTGATGGATACAGGTTTGTGGTGTTAATAGCATTTAATTGTTTTCTAATCAATAGCATTGAATTGTTTTCTAGTTAATATCTACTATCTCATTAACACCTTTCTCTGATATCAACATGCTAAAATATTGGGTTGTAAGATGTACAGCAGTGATCTTGAAAGCAACTTGGCTTGTTGGAGACGAATGTAAGGTTTTTGTTTGCATTAAGTATTTGCTATGTACTGGGATGTAATTTGGTGATAGCTTTGAAAGGCAACCAGAGTATGCAAGCACTATTGTGATGCATTCCAAAATAGAGCCAAAAGCATCTCAATTGGAGGTTTCCAGATGATGGGTTGGGATCCCAAGTGGGATTTGTGCCATCGGCAGATGGAGGTCACAAGTCTGCTTGACATTCAGTATACCCTGCATGTCACTGGTGTCTGGAGTTGTGGGATTGATCATATCTTGCAGTGAGCTTGCACAGAAAAAATATTGGGGAAGTACTGATCTAAATGGTTTTAATTTAGCTAGATGCATCAACATGCTGAAGGCGTGCACTGCCTAATCAGTACAGTTGAAAGGCTGATGGTATTCTGCATCGTGAGTCTTTGCATTTAAGTAATGCATAAATGCCAAATAATTGGTGTGGGACTTTCAGATAAAAAGGAAATACATTTTTCCACAAAAAAGCGCATTTGCAAGAAAATGCCATTTAACGGCACCTCAGGAAAATGGATTCGCCACAGTTATAGCCTGATCATCTCTTCAGGGTGCCGTGGGGAAAGACTAGCTTTGTAGTGAAAAGAAATTGATATTTGCCTGATTTGATCTCATTCATAAACAATTCTTCTTTGGAGTCCAAAGATGTGTGTAGAAGCTGGGATGCTTGCCCTGTAGCAAGCCTATTCTCCAATGCTGTACAAGGACATTTCTTGTTCATGTGTGTATTGACTGACTAAGAATGCATTTCTCAAGACAATGATAAAGTAATTAGTGTGTCAATGTCCAGTCTGTGGAAATAGCAGTCCTGCTGAAAACTAGAATTCAAGGAGCATCTGATAGACTACAACAGTACAGCTATAGGACTGGCTGTCTAGGTGCTTGGCTTAAGTGGCTTTATTTTTATTATTTCTTCTTACGCTTTTACCCTGCCCCTCTCGCCAAGTGATTTTTGGGGCTGCTCACAATATCAAAAAACGTAAAACAATATAAATAACAAAATACAAAAAAAAATAAAAACTTTGGAAGGAAATACAGACACTGATCTGTGTATTGCTGTGCATGACTGTGCAAAGTTATACACACCTGTGAGCACATGACAGCTGCTTTAGCTACCTGTTAGTCAAGGTGACATTTGTGAGAGAGCCTTCAGTAGCCTTCAGTGTACATCTTGCAGACTGTTGATGTGAACGTTTGGTGACCAAGTAATGTTATATTTCTCACATCTAGTAATGCAACTTCCTTTAATTTTATAGGCATTGCCTTTTTAAAGTCTTATTGCACTCCATGGGATTTGATAAATTTACCAAACATCTAGGTAGAGGACTGTTAAGGGTAGAAAAAGTCAAAGGGTAGATACAGAAAGCTAAAATGGTGAAAACCCAGTGTTAAAAGTCTATAAGGAGAGCCAGTGTGGTGTAATGGCAAGGTGTGCAGTACTTGGATCAGGTGGTAGGGGGCACCCTGGTTCAAGTCTCGCCTTAGCCAGAAACACTCTGGGTGACCTTGGGCCAGTCACAATATTCTCTCAGCCTAACCTACCTCACAGGGTTGTTAAGGATTTTTTTTTTTTTTTTTAAAAAGTCTAAGAAAATCTGTTTGAAAGGCTGCTACTCAGATTGTGCTTCAGGTTTCTGGCCAGTAGACATCTGTCGTTTCCAAGTTCATTATGGTTAACATCAGGGGAAGAGAACAGCTATTCTGCTCCTCTGCAGAGCCTCAGATTAGGGTTGGGGTTTTTGCACTTCGGTGATTCTGGTTGGTGTAGGTGATGTAAAAGATGCCTGCTTCCCTGTCCCCCTGCAGACTGCATCAGTTTACATTGTAAACTTTTGGTAATTGCCTTTTCCAATAGGCTTTGGGTAATTGCCTTTTCCAATTATAGGTTTATAAGTTTAGCAATCTCTTTTTAATGAACCTTAAATTTGATATCTTAAGCAGCAATATTTCACTGGGAAAATTACCAAGATGTCCTGCTGCTGAGTGAAGTTGTAAAGCCTCCACACTTGATATTTAAAAGTATTCATGGTAATTCTGAAATATTCTTTTTAAAAAATTCAACCTCCGTTAATCTGCTACATAATATACATATTTCTTCCACTAGAATGGCATTTACTTGCTCGTTTTGTAAGTTTCGAACATTTGAAGAAAAAGACATCGAATCTCATCTGGAAAGCGCTGCTCATCAGGAGACATTGGATCATATTCAGAAGCAAACCAAATT
This sequence comes from Sphenodon punctatus, assembly GCA_003113815.1. Lineage (NCBI taxonomy): Eukaryota > Metazoa > Chordata > Lepidosauria > Sphenodontia > Sphenodontidae > Sphenodon > Sphenodon punctatus. Next base: position 2,242,983 of record QEPC01005825.1, read on the forward strand.
TGACAAAGTAGTGATGGAGTTTCTGCATGTAAGTTATTTTCTTGAAATGTAGATTGTCTACTGCACTGTATTGGTTAGACTTAAAATTAAGCTGTCCTTAATCTCTCTCCCCCCCCCCCCCAAATGCTTGTTTTCTAAGTTTAAAAGCTATTAAAAAGATGTGTTCACATGAGTAAAATCTATTGAACAGAAAGTAAGGAGGTTCATTCAAAAGAGGTATTTATTCAAGCAGCTATTTTAACCCTCATCTTTCTCCACTTAAAAAGTTACACTCGAGTTATCATCGGGTGGATTTCAATCAAGCTGATTTTGGCCTGGGGATTGAAAGTGTGCAATAAAATGTAATTTTTTTTTACAGTAGCCACACAATCTATGCCCAGCACACACACACAGACATTATAGAGTCTGTTTTATGAGAAATACCAGCTCCACACATGAATAAATAACAACCAACACTACTCGTTTTTCTTTGCAAAAACATTTTTTATTCAGACTACAGAAAATGGTTTTTAACTATCTATATAAGTCTGAACTGGCCTTAAAAAATGTTGATTTGGCTGCTTTTAAGCTGGGGTGGACATCCACCCCAAAATGCATTGGGGTGGATGTCCACCCCAATAGGAAAATTGACGCTGGGGTGATTTTTCACCCCAGGCCTTTTTTTGAGTTTTATTATTATAGAAGACAAGCGGTAAGAGAGATCTGGATGAAATTTGAGTATGTTATGCCCAGAGGTGCTGGTGACAATGTCCTAAAATCTCAAACTTGTAGAGCCACGAATTACGAATATTTTGTCATGTTTTTTCCACCAGGGGATGGAAAAAAAAACCATGGTGATAAGTTAGGGGTAAACAAATAAACAATTACTGAAGCAGCACCCGTTTAATGTTTATTTACTAGTATGTATCCCCAAAAATATTCTATCAAAGAAGATTAATCAAGAATATAAGCAGTGGAGTGACATCCAACTTTCTGTGTGTGCGAAGGGAAGTAGAGAAAATTCTTAGTAATTTAAAATTGATGTTCCATATTGTGAATTCTAGGAGTGCATGGTGAATAAATTCAAGAAGACAGCTATGCGTAAGCAACAGACAGCCAGCCAAGCTGAAGCTTCCCAAGTTGTTGAAAAAGATGTAATGGAAGGTAAGTGACTTATATAAAAGTCTGTAAGTAGACAGCCCATATCTTGTTTTGTTCATATCTGGCCAAACTAACTTTTGAGATTAAAACCAATTTGAGCATACTTCACAAAACTTACTGTGAAACTTGTGAATCCTTTAAAAGTGAAGGTGTGCCTTGTATTAGTACTGCAATCCTGGACTCGAATATCCCTGCAGTGTTAATGATGGAAGCTTTGTGGAATATTTTAGTATGGCCTTAAATTAATTTCCACACAGTTGCTTTCCTTTTTTTTGCTTTCATCTTAAATAGGACCACAAGAGTGTTTTGTCCATTACATAGTGTGTAAACTTGGTGATTTTTATAAGACTTTTAAAACAATTTAAACAAAGTACTTAAAGTAGTTGGTTGTTTTTTTTAAAACCCTCCTCATGTGTTCCTTACTAGTTAGAAAAACTTGTATTACTTTGTTTCTGTATTAGCTTAGGAGAAACTATTGAATAAAAACGTTGTATTTCAGTGGAATTGGCTTCCGTTCGATCAGCACTATAGAAATGTCTTCCATGCAAGCTGCAGTCAAATTATGTACAACTTCATGTTGTAAAAAAACCCACCCTGTTAGAGTTTTATTTCTACATATTAGGGTCATTATTTTACTACTTTCAGCGAAACATTATTTGACGTTTATTTAGCATGACCTGAGCTTTATGTACGCATATGCTTCTTTGACAGGTTTTTTATTTCTTGTAAACAGCAAAGGCTCGTATTCAGCCATAACCTCTTGTTTTCTTTGCCAGGTGTTACTGCTGATGATCACATGATGAAAGTTGAGACGGTTCACTGTAGTGCCTGCAGTTTGTATGTCCCAGCTCTACACAGTTCTGTTCAACAGCATTTAAAGTCTCCCGACCACGCAAAGGGGAAACAAGTAAGATTTAACCTCTTCTAAATTGTTCAGTTGGTAGTAGTTTTGTGGGCTGTTTGAAAGTACAGGAAACCTCTGTTGTCAGAAGTGACTCAGGCACTTTAGACGATAATTCCCAGGGACTTCCAATGAAACTCTGTCCACCTAAGTCTCTTCGAAATTTGTAGAAAACGTAGCCATTGCTTTTTTCTCAACAAAGTGCCAGCTTGCTTTTGGGCCAGTTTATCATCGCACGTGCTCAGTACTGTAAGCTGTAGAGGATCAGACTCATGATCTATAGTTATAGGCTTTCATAGTTGAGATTGATTCAGTCTGTTGTGTGTTACTGATTTCCAGTGTTCACTTTTAACTTGAAATTTAGAGAGGGATCTGTACTATTTGGCTAATAAATAGGCATTTTATAGTGCATACAGTGTTGCTGGAAAGGTGTCAGGCTACCAGGGAGGGATGGAAGTTAGTAACATCTCTCTGTTAAGTTTCTTTTAGAAATGAGAGCTATTGATAAATCAACTGTTTAATATAAAGCAAATCCTTTGGAATGTTCAGTAAGAGAACTGTTACTGCCCTTTACTAAATGCATAGCTGAAAGGAGCTGCTAGAACAGTACCCTAGGGACTTGGTTATCTGTACCTCACTTATGGACATCTCTCTCATCCAGAAACACAGTTCGTCCCCTGAATGAAGCATCCAGATAGTGGAGGTGGTTGCAGGGGTTGGGAGTAGAAAGTGGAGTCAGACATTAGTGCTATTGCTTGGTTGCCTGCTCCACTCCCTTCATCTGCCCCTTGTAGCTGAACCTCTGTGGTGGTGGTGGTGCTGGGTCTCCCATCCCATTCTCTCCCCTCTGTAACTGCCTCTGCGATTAGGCCAAGGGAACTATAGCTGGGAAGAGTAGTGTAGGAAATAATTCATCTGGCTGGTTTGGATGTCCCCCCTCAAACCCCACCCCACCCCCCAAAATGTGCTCAGAATAGCTCAGAATAGCTGCTCGGTCCTGACTGCCCTTTTGAAAGATGGTGCCCACAGGGCCAAGCAGCTCTTCAGCACATGCTGGCCCTACAGGTGCCATCTTTGGAAAGAGCTGAGCATGCGCAGAAAAGCTGTCCCCAAACCCCCGCTCCTGGCCGTGCCTGAACTTTCTCTTTGGCCAGGTGGGGGCAGGAGGTGCCCAGGGGGCCTGTAACCTTGGCCCCCACTGGCCCACTTGAATTCTCGCCGGTTCCCGACAAGAAGGGGACGTTCCTTGTCTCATCTCAAGGCAAGATGAGAAACTCTTTCCCCCCCCCTCTTGTCAGGAACCGGTGAGAATTACGAGCACAGTTTCAGCCCTAGGTCATATATATTTGGCCAGTTTGCTACTGGCACCATAGTTCTTGACACACAATCTGTGTATTTCTCCTGGCAAACCACTGCCAGTGATTGTTGAACCGGTGTTTCTTAGCATACGCTTATCCTACGGATCTATTAACAGAAATTGCATGAGAGTTTCCTTTGAAATGTAAAATGACGTGAATTTTACTAATCCCCACACTTGATGATTGAGAAAAGAGTGGTTGAGGAAAAAATGGCGGTAGGCTTTGGGGAGCAATAGAAAACAGCAGTCGTTTGCATCCCTTGTACATTTTGTAGTTGCTGAGATTTTGTGTGAATACACCAAGAATTTAGCAAGATTTTAAAAAACTTGTTTGTGTTGAATGCTATCAAATATTTTTTGGAAGGCATATATAAAACCTCATGCTCCTCCAGGGTGCAGGTGATCTTGAATGTATTAAGGATAAAGGATGAGACGGCGGTGATGGTGGATGGGCATAAATCTTTCATCTAAAGTTGGCTGCTTTTAGAGACAAGATGGGTATTGGACTGGATGCCCTATACAGATATAGTATGACCAGGACTGTAAAAACCCATTTGCTAGCTCACCAGAACTGAGTAAACCTTGAAATCTGTTGAGTGGGTTTTTCTAGCCCTACCTGTACTATTAGTGCCTTAGCCTTGAGGCTGGAGGTGAGCACTGCAGGTAGGAGCTCTCCTGATCCCTACTTACTATCCATTGGGGCAGCAGAAAGTAGGAGAACGTGGCCTGCAGTGATTAACCCCAGGCCTTGGGACTCACCACTGCAGGAAGAAGGGGGCTCTCCTGCTCCCTCCTCCCCATCAGCTCGTGGAAAAAAATTCTAAATTAGTATATTCTAAACTATAGAAAAAACACGATTAATCTAAAAGTGACAAATCAACTGGATAATATTTGTAATATGTAATTTATGTAATATAAATTGTAATATATCTCTATTAAATACAGAACTGGAAGATACCAGTTGTGTAGATAAAACCTGTCATGTGGGCCTTAATTATATCCTTTGGCCCGGTTAAGGCCAAGGTTCTCTCCGATATTCACCATTCTAAATGCAATTGTTTTAACAAGGATACAGGACTTTACTGTACTTCTGGCAACATAAGCAGGATGAGTTAAATTGTATTTCACAACTGATTTGTGATACGTTGTCATGTTCATCTTTATAATAAAATCTATTTGACAGGCCTACAAAGAGCAAATAAAAAGGGAGAGCGTACTAACTGCTACCAGCATCTTGAACAACCCTATAGTGAAAGCACGGTATGAACGCTATGTCAAGGTAAGCTTGTGATGGAAAATGGGACCAATTCTCTTCATTGTTCATGCACTTCATTGTCCATCATGTAACCTCTCCCCTCCATTCCAACAGTGATGTTAGTGTCCATGCCCTGTTTCCTGCCCTACCTCCTTTTTGGAGCTTTGATGTTGGCTTGCCAAGCCTCCACGCTATCCTTGTTGAAGTACCTTGTAAAGACTTGCTGTTTTTTGTACACTGAGTTAACTGTAACAAAACAAAAAAAGCTAGCGTAGTCCTTCCCCATTCATCCCATCTTTTATGTGTATCTTCTAGATTTTGAGCAGGGATTGTCATTTTGAGTCTTTACTATAAAGGGTGTTGGCAATTTTATTTAATAACTACAAAAACTGCCTCCTGTAGTCATCACGGATTCTACTGTTTGTATTTTTTAAAATTCCAATAATAATTCTTAAAATTGTACATCCCCAAAGCAACCAAGAACATAAATTTTATCTAATCAGAGTATTGGTTCTAAGCCTAATGTAGATTAGGTGTTTGCCATATATTTACGTTTTAAATAGGTTTCTTTATGAGCCCAGACTGACAATGGGCAATAATAGACATGATGAGGGCCTGCTATGGCCCACCTGGGCCAAGATCACGGATTATTATTTCCAGGCCGCCTGATGAGGGCCTGCTGCAGCTGGCCTGGAATTGGTGCCCCAGATGTATCCGGGTGTACAGCCTGAACCAAGGGTCCAGGGCCAGACCTGTTTGCAGCCCCATTTCCTACCAGGATCAGTGTCTGCCATGGCCGGCCACCATGGCTGCCCGTGATTGGCCACCATGCCTGCCTGTCATCGGGGGGTGGCGGGCACCCAGCCACACGTTTTGTTCTGGTGGGGCAGAGGATGGCTGGTCAGGCAGCCTGGTCAGGCATCTGTGTTCTGACCTGACCCCATCAGGGCTGTGCCCCAGTCCCGGAATTTGTAACCAGTGCTCTGGCCTCATGTTTATTATCACGTTTGGTGTGTGTAGGAGGAAGCCAGTTGTTTTTAGATTCCTCTTTTTAATTCAGAAAGAATAACAGTTGGTGTTGCATGAAAAATTGCTGCTGCTTGGAGTTCTAGCATGTAGTTCTATCTGTAGTTATTAAATTCTGTGGTTATGATCTGCATATCTGGCACCTAGCTGCTTTTAGTCTGTAGCATCTCAAGCTGCGAGTTCTCTTTTTCATTAGAGCCCTGTACTGAGCTCCTGATTCCCACATCTAGGGATTGTACTTCTGTTTTTGTTTATTACTTTTTCTACTCATGGTGTGAATGTATCTAAAAGACAAAAATTAGATGTAGCCAATCTTGAATTTTGAAAACCTTTCAAGACCAGGTTTATTTCAGAAGCTTCTTCTCTATCATGATTTGATACTCCATGCTTCAGCGAAATGATTTTTCTTAAACTGTTAAGTCCAATTATGCTTTCTGTTTAAGGGTGAAAATCCTTTTGAAATCACTGATCAAACTCAGGAGCAGCAGGCCGAGGAAGATAAGGCAGATGAGCCTGCTGAGGAGGAGGAGGAAGAGGAGGAGGAGGAGGAGGAAGCAGAGGAACAAACCGACTTCACTCTGGACCATACTGAAGACAACTAAATGCAGGAATGTGACACAATTAGAGGGTGACTGCTTATTTTTCTGTCCCAAAGTGGCTAAATGTAAGACTTCTAATAGTTGAAAATTGTGTATTGCCCCCACCCTATGCATGCATTCCATTAGACTGAGAACATGTTTATATAATTTCTATGTGTTTCACACTTGTTTAAAATGAATTTTAGTTGAACTTTTATATCAACTCAGCTGTTAGGACTGATTCAAATATTTTGTGTTGTGTATATTTTTTTAAGCTTCCTTTCTCCTTGGGTGTTGAGAACTGGTTTATAAAACTAGTATGTACTCTGATCACTTGAGCAGAAAAGTTAGTTGGGGTAAATATTCCAAATGCTGTATGACTAGTATCCTACAGCTTATATTTGCCTTGTAGTTCTAGAATGAGTAAACTTAAAAATTGTACTGTGAGTGTGGCTGTTTTTAGGACTGCATTGCACATTGTAAAGTACATGTTATAACATGCCTTGTAGCTTTTTGTGATAAAAATGTACCACTTTGTAGCAATAAAACATTTTAGAAACCGTTTATTTTATTGTCTTTATCGTTAAATACTGTACTAGGGAAATCGGAGAAATCTTTTATAATCTTAAACCCCTTTAAACTCTTTAAGGATCTTCTCCATTTATAGAATATTGGTTAAAACAGCAGTCTTTAGTGTTGTAATCTACATCTTTTTAGTCCCTTCTTATTGATATGCCTTTGTCTGCTAGGTAGAAGAGCCCAATATTGTCCAGTATTTCTTTTAGATGCTATAATCGAGTCATCTCTGAACCTTTTTCTGACATGCTAAAGAGATTGACCACAAGGCTTATTTTCCAGCACTTGAATTTTGCAGCCCTTCTTAAACCCATTCTAATTTTTCAACAACCTTTTTAAAAGTGTGGATATCAGAACTGGACATAATAAAGTATCACCACTGCTGGGTCCCGAGATAAAATTGTTTGCTTACTGCTATTTGCTGCTCCCCTGCTAATACCATATCTAGCATGCTTTTTGCTGCAGCATCATTCTGGGAGCTCCTGCTCAGTTGCTGGAAAAGGATTTAGGTAATAGTGGACAGTTACTGTTTACCAAGACAGTCATGTTCTTTGATCCTGGCATTTTGCTGTATTAAAAGGTTGTGTTTTGGAATGGACCCAGCATACCAAGTGAAGTTGTGTGGTGGTAGTCATTGATTATCCTGAGCTACTTATTGGAAACCCAAGTTCTGAACAAATACACCCTCAATAGGTTGTCTGCGATGGAGATGCTGACATTGCCTTTGCCGTGAAGTCATTGCGGCGAGATCATTGACATCAGCTCGATGTGCAGCAGCGGTCAAAAAGGCTACTGCATGTTAGGGATAATTAAGAAAGGGGTAGATTTTTAAAAAAAGGGAAATATTGTAATGTATTGAAAATACTGTAATTATATTGTCGGAGGCTGGGGTGGTGGTGGTCCATCAGGGGAGCCAGCAGCGGCCATTGGGGTGGTCATGGACCGGGGGAAGATATGGCCCTGGAGCGGGAGGTTGTCATGAGCGGCAGGAGCTGTACTTGGTGCCGGTCCCCCACTCGGCCCCCATGGGCTCAGTCAACCAGGTGTTTGAGATCTCAGAGGACGAGTCTATCGCTGGTGTTGTGTAATGTGAGGTCAGTCGTCAATAAATCCTATTATACATGATTCCATCCTGGAGTGGGCGACCAATTGGGCTGGATGAGTTGTTGGGACCTGTGTTGCCTGACCTCATTCCAGTCAGGTACTCGGTCCAACACCAGCTTGGGGGGGGGCATTATTTTTAAGGATGGGTTGGCTGCGTGGAGGTATTCAGTGCAAATGGAGTCTGGGATAGAAGGCCTTTATCTAGTGGTTGATTTGGCTGGTAATGGACCAGCGGGTTCAGCCAGGGACAGGTTGGGGATTCTGCTGGTGTACCGTGCACCCCACTAACCAGCAGCATCCCTGACTGCTCTAGCCGCTCTGGTCTCAGACCTGGTCTTGCGGTCTCCCAGGCGTATTGTCTTGGGGGATCTCAATATCCATGCTGAGGCTAGGTTGCATGGGGCGGAGCAGGAGTTCATGACCATCATAGCTACCATGGGACTGTCCCAGGTTGTGGTTGGCCCGACACATGAGGCGAGGCATACTCTGAACGTAATGTTCTGCACTGACCTTGCGGGGGGGTCTGTTGTTAAGAGGCATTGAGTGTATGCCACTGCTATGGTCGGACCATTACCTCCTGTGGACTTCCATCCTGGCATGTCTGCTGTAGGGGTTTGGGGCCTGTTCAGATGGACCACCCCCGGAGACTTATGGATCCAGCTGGATTCCAGAATGCCCTGGAGGAGATTCCGGGAGATCTCGATGGCTGCTCCATTGATGACCTTGTGGCCTTTTTGGAACAGCTGACTAGCGGAGGTCATTGATTGGGTGGCTCCTAGGCATCTGCTCCCAAGGCTTCGGCACTGCAGGGCCCCATGGTTCACAGAGGACCTGCAGTGGCTGAAGAAAGAGAGGATCGGTGGTTAGAGCGCCCATGGTGCCATACTCATGTACAAGCCGATAGGTTGCAGTGTAGAGCATGGTTGAAAGCCTATTCTGTGGCTATATGGGCAGCAAAGAAGGGGTTCTTTGCTTCCTTTATAGTTTCCTCTGAGTCACGTCCAGCGGAGCTGTTCCAAGTGGTGAGGGTTGGTCGATCCTGCCTGGATATGTTTTCATCCATGGCCTGCTGTGACATGTTTTTGACGTACTTTGCAGATAAAATTGCTCACATTGAGCATGACTTTGACGCTGTCACTTTGGAGGCAGTGGCAGAGCCAGAGGCAGGAATCGTCCCATCTGGTCAGTTTTTATGGGAGGACTTTCAATTGGTGACGTCTGCCGAGGTGGCAGATGTCCTGGGGTCTGTGCGGGCAACAGCGTGTGAACTAGATCCTTTCCCATCCTGGCTGATGATAGCTGCCAGGGAGACTTTGGGACTGGGGTGGTCCGGTACTCCCCTCCCAAAGGGAGGCGCTGAGTGTTTGAAGGAGGCTGTGGTTCACCCTCTCCTCAAGAAACTCTCTCTTGACGTTGATGCATCAATGAGCTACTGGCCGGTCTCTAACCTTCCCTTTTTAGAGAAGGTTATTGAGCTGGTAGTGGCTCATCAGCTTCAGGTCCATCTTTATCACGAGATCCCGCGCAGTCCAGCTTTTGTCTGGGTTACGGTACGGCGACAGCGTTGGTGGCCTTGGTCAACGACCTCGTGGAACTATATAATGGTTGTATGACCCTTCTAGTTCTGTTAGATCTGTCAGCAGCCTTCGACACTGTTAACCATGAGTTGTTGGTGACATGCCTGCGAGATTTGGCCAGAATGCACAGGACTGTTTTGCAATGGTTCCGTTCCTGTCTGACGAATAGGTCCCAGCGAGTGATACTTGGGGATTGTACATCTTCCCCAGGGGGCCTCCTGTGGAGTTTTGCAGGGGTCCATCTTGTCCCTGCTCCTGTTTAACATGTACATGAAGCTGCTGGGGGAGGTTGTTAGCAGCTGGGGGGTGGGTGGTCTGATGTCATCCATATGTGGACGATACCCAGCTGTATTTGTCTTTTTCATCAGACCCAGGCCTAGCAATCTCCTTGCTGTCCTGGTGTTTGGCGACTGGAGGACTGGATGAGGCGGAGCCAGTTGAAGCTCAATCCCGACAAGACGGAGGTGATGTTGGTTGGTGGGACTGGTGATCTGAGGTAGGGGGTTGCCCCCAATATTGGTGTGTTTGCCCTCCAGTAGCTCCATCTGTGCGGAGTCTGGGGGTGCTCCTGGATCCACAGCTGCACCTGGATCTTCAGGTGCCTGCTAGCCAGAGGTGCCTTTCGCCAATTGCATCTCGAGAAAAGACTCCGCTCTTATGTCTCATACTCCGATCTCGCCACTATCATCCATGTGTTGGTTACCTTGAGGCTGGATTACTGTAATGTGCTCTACGTGGGGCTGCCCTTGGTGACAGTTGGGTCAAACAGTTCTGCACCAATGGTTCACCTCCTTATAGGTATGAGCCGCAGGGCGCACATAACACCTGAACTCGGCACTGCAGTGGCTGCCAATTGTGTTCCAGGCCCAATTCAAGGTGCTGGTTTTGATCTTCAAAGCCCTACATGGTCTGGGCCCTGCTTATCTAAAAGATCGCCTCACCCTCCAGGTTCCGGGGTGCCCCTACGGTCGTCTGGGGATGCCCTCCTAGAAGTCCCGCGTTATTGGCGGATCTGAACAGACAGGAGGGCATTCTCAGTGGCCGCACCGTTGCTTTGGAATGCTCTCCCGGTTGACGTTTGCCTCAGCCCAGTTCTCCTGGCCTTCTGACGTGGTTGCAAGATGTGGCTTTTCCGCCAGGCATTCTGTTGGGGGCATGGGTTAGGGTGGATTCTGTGTGTAGATCTTTATCTTTGTTTTTTGCAATTTTGTTGATGATTTTATGAAATTGTATTTTGAGCCACCCTGGGATGCCAGTGGCGAGAGGTGCAGGGTATTAAGACTGACTAACTAAATAATGCTAGTATATAAATCTGCGGTGCGACCAAACCTGGAATATTTTGCCCAGTTCTGGTTGCCCCATCTCAAAAAAGATGATAAAAGAACTGGAAAAGGTGCAAAAAGGGCAATAAAGTGATCCAAGGCATAGAATGGCTTTTGTATGAGAATAGGCTATGGGGGTCTTTACCTTGGAGAAGAAATGACTGGAAAGGGACATGGTAGAAGTTTACAAGATCATGAAGTGTGTGGAAAAGGTAAATAGGGAGTTGCTATTTACCCTTTATAAAAAAGAGTAGAACTTTATGCTATGGGAGTTGAATCATGTAATAAAAGGCAATATCCTAGTTTTCTCTGGATAGATTGGAATCTTCAGTTAGATCTGAAGCCATGGTGGACTGTACATATTTGTTAGCACATAAAGATATTGAAAGTTCACTCCTGTCAAGTTGCTTGGGAGATATACATGCAAGATAGTATTAATTGAATTGGAAGGTTGGAAAGGATGTCTCAAATGATATTGAATCCAACCCCCTTCTCCATCTACATAATACTAGACAATTTTTTTTTTTTTCTAGTTTCTTACCTTTCCTAATGCTCCAGTAGTCATCTTGTGTGGTTCTGGCAGTTCTACTCCCTGTCCTGTACAGGCACTCTAACCCAATTCCAGCTTTCCTTTAGGACAGGAACAGCAGTCTCAGCTCCCTGAAGATGAGAAGTTGACACGGTGACACGGGGAATTAATGTCCCAAGTGTGAAAGCAGATAGGTGCAAAATGCTAGACAGAAAAGTGGTCACCCTCTTGGTAATATCTGAAACAGTATCTGAAATAGTTCAGCCCATATTCAAATACTTGATGCCAAGGATTTGGGGGGGCTTGGAGAATATCAGCAGTGGCAAAAAGAGAGGATTTAAAATGAGGTTCATTTTTAAAAAGAAAACTGTTCCCAAGTGGGATTGGGTGCTGTGGCAGAGCATTAGAATTAGAGGTGGTGTAGAGTCAGTATTGCGATGTACATACAGATAAGGAACACAGGAGCAGCAAGTCTGAATGGAGGGATTTGAACCTTTTACAGTGTTTGAGAGAACTATTTCTATTCTCCTAGGGTGTGCAGAATGGGAACTCGTAGGGATGATCCCTGCCTAGACCAGTAGGAGGCAGAATCTCAGGAATCCAACTGGTCATGTGCAGTGGGGGTCCATCCCTCCCATTTACCAGTTGGAATTCTGCCTCTCACTAGATAGGAGGTAAATCTGTGTGTTCTGCACCCCTAGGCAGTTCTCCTTAATTTTGGGTGCCTTTTTCCTTGCCCAGAAGGAACTTTTTCCTCATATATTTTACCTACGGCTCCTTGGCCTGCTTCCCAACTGGAAGAGAGGGGAAAAAAGAGTGAAGCGAGGAGCCAGAAGGCCGAGACTGTAGCTGCCTCCAGAGGCCTGTCCCAGTTTGGCACGGAGCTCTGGGAAGGACGAGTGTGGGGAAGTCCCTTCGGGCGCTTCCTGCAGCATTATTACTTGTTGCCGTCGGGGCCGTTCCGCCTCTAACTTTATCGGGCCGCCCTGACCACTGGGAGCGGAACCTTCCTCCAAAGCCAGGACTCAGATGGCTCGAGCGCTGGCAGCCTCCCCCTGGCGGACCGCCATAGTACCACACCTCAGTCTCAGCAGCAGGGAATGGCGCCATTTTGCTGACACGAGCGAAGCAGCCAGCAGAGACAGTAAGAACCCCAGGCCTCTTGCAAGTAGAACTTTTTACAGCTAGAGGCCTTAAATTGTGGCTTCCCTTGATAAAACTTAAGACGGAAGAAGGCCGAGCCCCTAAGCGTCCCTGCCTGCCCCCCCCCCCTCCCAAGGGAGGGAAATTAAGGCAGCAGAAAAAGGAAAGCACCCTGCCTCAAAAAAGCCTCGCTTGGTCACTCTGACCCTATGGGACCAAGTTGGCTCTTCCTCAGATGAGGAGACACCGACCCCACAGAGACAGAAAGGACACAGAACTTGAGGAGGGGGAAGCTAATCCTCTGGAGGCAGCTGCATTCTCCCTCCAGGGGCCATAAACCTGGATAACTCTGACCAGGAATCAGAGGGGGATGGAGACGCTGTGGAGTCTGGTGAAATCCCTTAGGATGAGGCCCTAGAGCTGACTATCCCCACTCCAGGCCCTAGTGAAAAGGACTAGGTCCTTCTTCACTTGCTTTCAAACCTAAGCTGTTAAGCAAGTACATAGTCCTTAGTGTGATGGAAAAGAGACAAAAAGAGGATCGTTCAGAATCCTCAGATGACTATTCTGATCGGGAATATATCCTGAGGTCCTCCAATAAAGAAAAGGGCATCCTGCTTGACAAAGTTTTGGAGAAAATCATTAAGGCTGAATGGCAACAACCTGCCAAAGCACTAAGACAACAAAACTCGAATCTTTATATGCCTTCTGTAAGTCCAAGGCACCAGTCTTTGCTACCCCAAAAATTGATGCGGCTGCTGCCTCTCTGGCAAGAAAGCCAGTCTTCCCCTCCGAGGGTGACGTTTACCCAAAAAAACCCACAGATAGGGGCGTAGAATCAGGATTAAGAAGGAATTTCAAAGCTGTGTCAGCAGTGCTTCGAATGTCCCTGGCCTCTTCCTATTGTGCCAGGGCAATACTTAAATGGTTCAAGTTGGGAAAAAGCTCTGAAGCATCAGAGAAAGTAACCCGAAAGTTGTCAGCTAATATTACCACGGCAACTTCATTTATAACTATGGCCACTACAGACACAGTAGCATGGGCAGAGAGGACACTAGCAGCAAATGTGTCCTCACGTCTCAGATTTTGGTTAAGGTCATGGTGGGTGGACCCCCATGCTAAGAACCTTCTAGTTGCTGGCCCATATCAGGGAGAGAAGTTGTTGGGGTGGCACTGGATAAAATCTTAAGATTTATTTATTTTTATTTATTTTCCAAATTTGTACCCCGCCCCTCCTGCAACGCAGCTCGGGGCGGCTTCCAACAGTAAAACAATCAAAACATTAAAATTCATTTTAAAACCATCAAATATTAAATATAAAATATAAAACAGGGCTAGACATATAAAATAATAAATAAATGGGTGGGGGACTAAAATCGTTCCTCCCCACCCTCCCTCCCAAAGGCCTGGGCAAACAGCCAGGTCTTACAGTTCCGCCAAAATGTTAAAAGGCTTGGGGCCAGGCGAGCTTCCTCCGGAAGGGAGTTCCACAGCCACGGTCCCACCACCGAGAATGCTCGCTCCATTGTGACCCCCCGCTTGACACGGGGGACCTCCAGGAGGGCACTCCCAGCAGACCGCAGGAGCCGCTCTGGGGCGCGAAGGGCGAGGCGGTCCCTAAGGTATGAGGGGCCAAGACCATATAGGGCTTTATAGATCATCACTAGGACCTTGAACTTGGCCCGGCACACTATTGGCAGCCAGTGCAGAGCTCGGAGCACCGGTGTAATGTGCTCCCGGCGACCCGTCCC
>QEPC01005826.1:19619-35128 GCA_003113815.1 Sphenodon punctatus
AAAAACAAAAAATAACACATATATCTATCTAATATAATCTAAATAAATGATAATATGGAGGTAAATGGGTTGGATGGGTGAAATAGGAGGAGGATGGCAATGGATTAGGAATAGGAAGGAACAAAAACTGCTGGGAGAGAGGGAGCCTTCTGAAATGCCTGCTGTTCAGGAATAGTGCCTAGCTCAGAAGGTGTTGGGAAGGGGGGAGGCAATCAGTTTTGTTTCTTGCTGCGCCCGCCTCACCGCAAGCCCCATTGGCTCCATGCAGCCTAGCCCATGGCCAATTGCAGACTGCGAAGCCAGTGGTCTGAGGTGAAAAGGGATGATGATTGGGCAGGCTGGCTACTACTCCAAGCCTCTCCACCCCTGGTGCCTGGAAGTCTGCTCCTCAGCCGACCCCCCTCCCTGTCACGTTTTGCCTTCCAGTGACACGTTTTTGCCACCCAAACTCACCCGAACGCGATCTGAACTGACCGAACTGTTCAGTCATTTCGACGTTTGGAATTGAGTTCAGTCCTGTCAGTTCGTGTTTGGATTTGGGTTCGTTCGTCCTAACAGGCCAAGTTCGGGCCAAACTCCAAACTTCTGAACTGTGTTTGCCATACCTAGAGATGAAAGGATTACCCCCTTTGCAGCACTGAATCAGCCAGAGAGAGAACTGTTTCAGGTGGGCTGCAAGTGAGGAATATTGAGTCACCCAACCCAGAAAAGTGGGGTAGCGGACCCCAAACCCCATGACAATGGTGCCCAAAGAGAAAGGTTATGCTCAGACTTGTGTATAGAAAAGCACAGAAGGATAGCCAAACATATGGAATCCTCTGAGGGGAGCAAATCCCATATCTGGAGAGAGTGAGTTACCAGTGCCATCTGGAACTCAGCTCTGAGAGTGGAATTATGGTGCACAAGAGTGCATCCACCCCTTCCTCCCTCTCTCCTGTACAGTAGATATAAGGGACTCCAGTTCAACTTTGTTTGTGACATGGGGTGGAAGAGGAGAGGAAAGGAGAGAGGAAAGTGCTAGATGCTGGAAGGAGAAACTATTTGCATATTAACAATCAGCAAGTTTGGCCCATTGTCCCTAACATGATGCAAGCTATCTGGGTCGCACTGGCACTCGGGGGTTGCCCCATAGAGAGGGAGCATATGGTCTCCTACTCCCTGCTCTTCCAACAGACAGAAGAGCTGTCCACAATCCCCCACAAAAAGAAAACCATATTATTAACAATCAGCAAGTTTGCCCCACACTGCCTGGGTTCATTGCCAATATACATGATGCAAGGCAGCTGGGTGGCACTAGCAATAGGTTGCCCCATAGAGAGAGAGGACATGGTCCCACTCCCTGCCTTACCAGAAGAAAGAGATACAAGCCAGCTCAAAAAATCACCATTTAAAATCATGATCAGCAAGTTTGCCGCTGCCCTGCCCCCAAGTATGCCCCATAATTACATGCAAGCTCTGTGGTGGGTGGGTTTCACCGGGGTGTGCCAAAACAGCATATCAACTTTCATACTGGCTGGTGGCATATCACGTGGCCCCATGCATGCCACCAGTCAGCAGGCATAGCCACAATAAACCAGACATGCAACCCCTTCCAAAGAAAAACAAATGCCTCCCTTGTTATATGCCCCCATGCAAGGAACCCCCACCCCCATAAATTAACCAGAACGTATCCCCCTTGTATCCCAGCTGGGCACATCTTGGCAAAGTTGAACCCACCGCAAAAGTACAGCACCAAAAACCACTTAAAAATATGTGGCACTGGCAGATGTACCCAGTTGGGGCACAGGGGGGGATACTTTCTGGTTAATTTATGGTGTGGGAGGACGAGGCTTGCCTTGCATAGGGAGGCACTGGCAATGGGGTGCCTCATAGAGAGATCACGTAGTCCCACTCCCTGCCCTGCCAGCAGGCAGAAGAAAGAGACAAAAGTCAGTACAAAAACCAACACCATTGTATACATAACTCAGGCTAGGCCAGCCCCCCGCTCCCATGTCAAAAGTTTTACAGAAAGAGCAGTGTAGCTCACAGCCAAATTCACCAAAGAGACTGGAAAATGCCCAGATGGCCATTTTTATTTTGCCCCTGACAGCCAATCAAAAACTGTACTGTGCTTGTCCATCTCTCTTACCTGTCACCTACCATTACCCCCCTGCCTACCAAATATAGCACCAAGTTTCATTTCCTAGCTCAGAGAAGCTAGGGCCAGGTCTGGGTCACTTTGGTCATGTGCACATCCGTCACTCGATCAAGAGTTCCAAACTCTGAGTACTGGACCTTGATCCTCGGAACTCAGAAATTCAGAACCGATTACCATGTTCCTCAGTGTATTCCGCAAAAAATTGAGTACCGAGTTTCAGCACTAGTAATTAGAAATTATTGTTAACTGACGCTGACTGGATAACAATCAGACCAGTGTTTTTTGAAAAAGTCACCACCTCTTAACTGCCTTTGCTATCACGAGTACAGGCAGTTATTGGTTGATCAACTTTGATCCCAATTGTTTTTACATCACACAAATCAAAGAAAAAACAACTCTTATTCTTTTCCTAAGTAAAAAGACAGTGATATGCAATATTATTATAATTCTCTTATACATTTAAATTTTCAAAATACTTTACAGTCCTTATTTAATTCACTTTTGCAACAACCCTGTGAGGCAGGTCATTATAATTCCTATTTAACTTAAGTTTATAAGTTGATTGCATGGCTATTGGCCTTTGCAAACATGCAAAACAATCATAATAAAACAGAGAAAACTACATGATAACAGGGTACCAAAATAGCTCTTCAAACAAGAAAACAATGGCAGTAACAATAACCTGCAGGCAATATGGCTTGAGGCAATACACCAATATGATTATCCCTATATACTAGTGGCATGGTCACCCAGCCAGACAGATCTGATTTTCATTGTTTGGGCCATATATTTGACCACAGACCATGTCCTCTGTCTGTCATGATCCCCCAAGAGAAATCGAAGGTACTCCCCACAGGACTTCCAGGCACAGGCTTCAGCACAGGACCAATAAGTTCATTTCTTACTCGCTCATATCATCTGCAATACAACAGACCATGCTGCAGTGATTCAATTTCTCCCAAGCCGCAAGAGCAAAGCTGTACAGAGAAGGGGGTTGCACTATAATGCCCTTTGAGCACCTCAGTAGGAAGAGCATTTACACGGGCTTGAAAAAATAAATCCCTTTGCTTGGAAACATTGAGATCCACTAGGTATAAGACAACTGAGTCCTTTAATGGTATAATAGAAGGGTATAGAGAAATAAAGAGACTGCATTTGATTTTGCAAGGTCTTCCTGGTGTTGCAAATCAGATAACCTAAGGTTTAATTTGAATTTAGCCTTAAAGTATCCCTGAGTAAGCAAATACGGGAGAGACATTTATTTATTTAGTTAGTTACATTTCTTAGCCGCCCCCTCATGCCCATGGCATCTCGGGGTGGCTTACAACACAGAAACACAACAATAAGTTAAAATAACCATAAACAAAAAACAATTAAAACATCTAAAAACCCTAAGAACACCCACCCACCCCAAAGTTTCATCCCAACCCCCTCCCCTCCTCTGAAGGCCTGTGAGAACAGCCAAGTTTTGCAGACCTGGTGGAAGGCCAGCAAACCTGGGGCCAGATGAGCTTCCTCTGGGAGGGAGTTCCATAATCACGGCCCGGCCACCGAGAATGCCCTCTTCATTGTGGCTCCCCTGATTTACTTGGGGGACCTCCAAGAAGGTGCCCCCAGTGGAACGAAGGGGATGCTCTGGGACGAGGCGGAAGGTGAGGTGGTCCCTGAGGTATGAAGGGCCAAGACCGTGTAGGGCTTTATAGGCCAAGACCAACACCTTTAATCTGGCTCGGTACACTATAGGCAGCCAGTGCAGCGTGCGGCGCACAGGTGTTATATGCTCCCGTCGTTTTGTTCCCATTAGGAGATGAGCCGCCACATTCTGCACCAGCTGCAGCCTCAGAACCAGCATCAAGGGAAGCCCCACGTAGAGCGTGTTACAGTAGTCCAGTCACGAGGTGATGAAGGCATGGATAAGGGTGGCCACTGCCAGGTCGGGACTGGAAATACATGGACACAGCCTCCCCACCAGATGCAGCTGGCGGAAGGCAGCCTTAATCACCATTTCCACTTGCCGATCTAGGTGGAGGTTTGAATCCAATAACACTCCCAGACTCCGAACCTGCTGGGCTACAGGGGGGTGGTGACCCCCTCTATGAGGGAAGTCGCCACCTCCCTCACCCTACCTACCACCATAACCTCCGTCTTATCAGGATTGAGCTTCAGTCTGCTCTGCCGTAACCAATCCGCCACGGCCTCCAAGCATTGGGACAGCACCGAGACGGCAGGACCTGGGTCGGTTGAAAAAGAGAGGTAAAGATGGGTGTAATCAAGCATATTGATGACAATGAATGCCAAACCCTCTCACGATCTCCCCCAAGGGCTGCATATATAATGGAGACAGAATGGAACCTTGCGGAATGACACAATCTGGGGCCCGGGGGCAGGAAGACTCATCCCCCAGGACAACCCACTGGCTTCTCCCCAAAAGGAATGATCGGAAATATCCAAGGACAGTCCCGTCCAGACCCCCCCAGGGCTCGCAATCATCTCAACAGCAGTCCATGGTCTACTGTATCAAAAGCGGCTGAGAGATCTAGCAGGATCAGAAGTGTTGAATGTCCTGCGTCCATCTCCCAGCGGAGATTGTCCACTAAGGCCACCAGTGCCATCTCTGTGCCATAGCCGAGGCGGAACACCAATTGAAATGGGTCAAGGAAACCTATGCTGTCAAGATGAGCCCATACATTTTACCTTGTACTGAACCTCTGCCATCCAGTGATTGGGTCTATCATCATTTGCCATAAGGGAAATCAAACCAGGTGGAGCTAGAAATATCAAGCGTAACCAAAATTTAGTGGCAGCTTTCCATACCATAGAGGATATTGAAGGTTTGCCAAATTCAAACCTCATGCAACATTAGCAGTCTCTACTGGTGCTGCTAAGAGTACTCTTAAAAATTTAGACTGTACTACCTGAATCTCCTTGAATTTCCCTAAGGCCCAAAGGTGGGCCCCATGTAAATGTTGAGCAAGTGATATAGCCATGAAAACATGAATGGTAGGCAAAATCATATTACCACCACTTGATCGAGAAGAACAGAGTATCACTGTAGCACTTTTATTGGCCTGCTCAATTGCAGATGTACGGTGGACCGCCTACACACCAGATTACTGGAAAACAATGCTGAGGTATCTAAATATACTGACTATTCAATTTTGTTACCGTTTAATTCCCACCTATGTTGGAGCTGTTGCTTAGAGAAAACAATGATTTTAGTCTTATCATAAATGACAGTTAATTTTTCTCTGTAGCAGTAATCTGTAGGGGTGGGACTTGGGGCAAAAAAACAGTTACTGGTTTTACCAGTTACCGGTTTACAAAAACCCAGTTTACTAGATTAAAACCGGTATAACAGTACCGGGTTTTTTTCATTGATTTCAATGGGGAACTGTCCCCTTTTAAATCAATGAAAAAAAACCATACCCACCCCCCCGCCCACCCTGCCCAGCCTGGAATTTTTTAAAAAAAATATTATCCCAAAGTCCGGCTGCTAGTGTGGGCTCCGGGCCGCCGCCGTGCTGACAGCGGCGACCCGAAGCCTGTACCAGCAGATACTAGGTGATCCCTGGGGTGTGGTGTGGTTTAACACACACCCCCACCCCAGGGATTGCCCTACCCCCCCACCCAGATCGCCTTACTTGTCCTCCGGGCGGCAGTGGCAGCAGCATGGCGCTGGTCCGGGCGGCTTCAGCGCTAGTGGCTGGCTTCCCTTCAGCACATCACTAGGCCTTCCAGGGGCACCCCCCCACTCCAGGGATCACCCTGGCTGCTGCTGGTGCAGGCTCCAGGTCATTGCCACTGGCACAGCAGTGGCCCGGAGCCCACGCTAACAGCCATACTTCGGGTAAAAAAAAAATTGAAAAAATCCAGGTTGGGCAGGTTGGGTGGGGGGATGTCCCCCCTTCCACCCGTGCAGCCTGGATGGGGGAGGGAAAGTGAGTGGGTTTTTTGTTTGTTTGTTTTTTACATTGCGGCCATTCATTTCAATGGCCGCAATGTAAAAAAATCGGCATGGGGAACCGGTACTGGTACCCCAGATTACCAGTTTAATCTGAAACTGCTGGTACAGCAAAATACCGGCAGTTTTGGATACTGGGGGAACCAAAATTCCCACCCCTAGTAACCTGTGAAACCGCTGAGAATTCTTTTCATTCCCACCAGGGTTTGAGATTAAAGTCACATAATCAGCATAAAGTAAGCAAGCCGACTGTTTAGTTCCAAGCTTAGGTGGATGATACTCATCATATACGGTAATCGAGACCAAGTCATTGGGCATTTTTACACACACATTAAAGTTCCGGATTTTTCAATCTTCTGGGTTTACAAGTCCACATGTAAGTTCCGGATTCATTTTTCACACACACTCTGCCTTGAGGCAGTTCCTGGATGCATTCTTCACACAAACACTGCCCTGAAGCAGTCTAAAGTAGCCACAGCTGTAGATGTGACAGTTTGCCATGGAAACCAAGTGACCTGGAGCAAAGCAGTTTAACAGGAGAACATTTTACACACAAAAGTTCTGGGAGAAGTTCAAAGATCCGGATGTTTAAGATCTGGGTGAGTGATTTAGACACACAGAAAGTTGAGGATGCAACAGCAAATATCCAGGAGAAATG
Source organism: Sphenodon punctatus (assembly GCA_003113815.1). Taxonomy (NCBI): domain Eukaryota; kingdom Metazoa; phylum Chordata; class Lepidosauria; order Sphenodontia; family Sphenodontidae; genus Sphenodon; species Sphenodon punctatus. The sequence continues at coordinate 26,376 of QEPC01005826.1, forward strand.
TGTGTGTTAAAACACCCAATAATATAAAAATTAAACCGAGAGGGGTCCAGAATACATCCCTGCCACAGCCCAGAGGTGATCTTATCCAGGTCTGATAAATAGTCCCTAAAGTCCAATCTGACACACAGAACTGTATCACTATAAAGTGAGCGCATAAGAAAAAGGAGGCGCCTCTCAATACTAGTGGTTGCTAGTTTGTGCCATAGTCTCTCTCGGAGAATAAAGTCAAAGACAGACCTCAAGTCAATGAAAGCTAAGTAGAGCTTCCCATTTTTGGTCATATATTTATCGATCAGGTGGGGCAGAACAAAGTGTTGATCCACTGTGGCTCGGTGCTTCCTAAAACCCGCCAGTTCCTCATGAAGTATTTTCATCTCATCTAGCCAAGCCTCCATCTTTCTTTTGCAGATCGGGAATTGGGACTGAAAATGAGCAACTTGCCCAATGCAAGATAATGGGCTCATGACAAAGGCCATTTTTAAATGGGCATGGCTTGGGGTGTGTGTGTGTCTGTGTGTGCTACATGGAGAGCCCAGGCATGTCCAGTGAGTTGGGGAGGGAATCCAACAGGCCGGGAGAGGTGTGTTCCACTAACCACACACCACTCACTCTTGCCCCCGTACAAAGCATCCCAGATTTTTCCCCAATGCTCCATGCGTGTGCATGAGTGGGAGGTGTGTGCACCCACCCACAATGCCTTCAGATGAGAACTCAAGTGGGTGGGGAATGGGTGGCCCTGCGTGGGCACATCCTGTTTAAAATTGGCCTAAGATGGGGTTTGAACCCTTGTCTTAAATCCAACCTCTTATCCACTAGGCTGTACTGGCCCTCTCTACAAAATCTCTTCCCCCTCCCCAAAGTGTTTCCCTCAGAGCCGAAGTGTGTTTCTCTTCAACAGAAATAACCATGCAATGCAGTCTCCTGCTTCAGAGAAGCAACATGTATAGCTTCTCATTTTTAGGAGAATGTAAAACTAATTCATTCCTAGTTTCTGAAATAAAATAAATAAAAAGGCAAGGTAGCCCCATCCACAAAGGAAAGTGAAGATTGGTGATTCTTAGCTCGTCTCTTTTCAAAAATACTTATTACCATGACAGACTCACCCAGTTGTGTGAAAATTAAAAGAAAAAAGACAGAAGCCTTAGCTACCTGTCAGGGTAGATACAATATATCAAACGTCTGCTTATATTAGGGCTCTACATTACTCTTTGGGATTTAACCTGTGTCATTATTGTCTTCTTCTGACAGTCAAGGAATCAGCATACCTGTCTTCCTTTCAGGTGGAAGAGAGAGTGTCTGCAATGTTCCTTCCCCTCCTTTCTTTAAACTGCATATACTCACAGCATATCATTTTCTCAAAGCATCAGCAATGTCCTGTCTCATTTTCTTCATCTAATCTTCTGAAAAGCACATGTGATTTTCAGCTTTGTCCAAGCAGTTTCTGAAAGTGTCTAATTTTGCCTTGATGGAAATGTAATTTCTTACTTCACTAATACAACCATTCCCTTTATCCATTCCTCCTCTAATTTTAAAGATTATGTCTCCTTTTGAGCTCATTATTATTACACTTGTCACTCAAAATGAGAGGAGGAGGAAAAGAATTGGAATTACAGCTCCCTGATTAATTCCATCTGCGTTTATGGAAATCAGGAATGTGATGCTCATTTTGAAGTGTCATCACAGCAAAGAAAAGAAAAAAGAAAAAGAAGTCAATCCAAGATCAAGACCAATAAACTGCATTAAAATTATGAAATAAATACAGCATGGAAGGCCAGTTTGATGGGAATGTCTGGCATGTAAATGAGGGGGAAAAAATCCTTGTTTCGTCTTAACTTTTTCTGTAAGGCCAAATCCATCTAGGTTAATCTTTCATAATAGTCCCTCTTGAGGATATAAAATCTGTTCCTCAAACCAGGTTTTTAGAAGGAATTGGGAGTATTGGAAGAAGATCAAAATATGCATGAACAAGTAGTCCCATGATGTAAGCATAAACAGTTAAACTTTGGATTCTTTGTTGTGGTCGGCTTCTCAGTGTAGAACTCCCTCGCCGCAGATATTTGTGTCAGTTCCTCCCTCCTTACCTTCTCTAGACCTTTATATTCTCCTGGTGTCTTTAGAGGAACTACTGCAGGTTCCCCTTAATATATTTTCCCTTTCACTTTACCTTCCCCTTTTAATCAGTTTTAAATGGATTTTAGATTGTTTTTTTGTATTTCATTGTATTAATTTTGTAAAATGCCATAAGTGCCATTCAGTAGGGAATAGAGACAGCAGGTGCTATATAAATAAAATTAATTAATGAACCTTGTTTTCCTAATGACCAAAGTTATTCATTGGGGTTTTTTACTAATTATTTTAGCTAAAATATTTTTAGCTACATATTTCACCATTCCAGATGTGCATATTGATATGAAGTTTCAGATCCTTATTTACCTTTGGGCCTTCTTCCTCATTTCCAAATAAGTTTGAGATTAGAATACAAGATGAAAAATTATTGAAAGACACCACACACAAAATCCTCTCTCAAAAGGAAACCAGGGTAAACATAGTGTGTTGGATCACAGACACTACTTTTTTGTGCAAGAGGAATTTAGTAAAACTACTTATCTTTTCTGTATTCCCCAAGCCAAGAAGTAGGCGTGTGCACCAGGGACCCATTAATAAATTTGTAATTTTTTTATTATTTCATTATTATATAGTTTCAGTTTTTGTAATTTCATTATTATAGTATATTTGTTTTCTTTGCTGAACTGTTTTTTTCCCCATTGATTTCTTTGGGGAATTTATTTCCGGCTGTAAAAACTTTATTTTTCTATCCAATTTGCTTGACATTTTGAATGATTATATGTGTCATCCATAGAATAATCCCTGCCAAATTTCATAATGATAGGTAAAGCGTCCTGATTCTGAAAGCACTTGAGATTTGGAGTTACATTTGCAGCTGTAACATCTTTGTTTTCTGTACAATTTGGGTGAAATTTGTACTCATTGTACTGATCCTGAAATGGATCATGTCTGCTGAAATTCATGACGATTTGATAAAAGGTACCAATTTTATTAGCAATTTAATCATTTCATGGTTTGTAAACATTTTCAGGTGTAGTTTCATTGTTTCTCATCCAATTCGGATGAATTTTGGGAATCCTGTTCCCATCACTGAAGGGAGAATCCCTGAAAAGTTTTAGAAGGATTGGATAAAGAGTCCAAATTTTATAAGCATTAACAGTTTCATAATTTAAACAGGATTTGTAAATTTTCTTAAATCGCTTGCAGGTGTTGCTTCTGTTTAAACTATAGAGGTTTTACTAGATGCAGAAATCTACTTTTCAGATCATTTTTACAGAGAGAGAAGGTGGCAGGAGGAGGTGGGAAGAGCAGAGGAGGAGCAGGTGCCAGAGTTACTGGCACTGCCACAGGCTTCAGTCATTGACACCCCCAAATCTGTGGGGGCATACGTAGAGGAGAGTAGGTGCAGATTTATGCTTTTTTGAGCACTTGTAGTGAGACTGAAGACTACAGCACAGTCATTCACACATACAGAGCACTGAGCCAGCCTATGAACCACACAAGATCTAGCTATGGTGGGGGCTGTGAAGCTTGGTAGAAGCTTATATTTGCTCTTCAGTGCCCACCCCCAAGTCTCACTGATTGGAGATTCTTCCCAGGCTTCCAACTTGCCAGTGCCCAATAACTGCAGAGAATGAGTCAATACCAGAGATTCTCTCATGTTTGTCACAGTGATACAAAATGGGCTTTTAATGGTAAATGGTCATCAGAAATGTAAATCATGTATCCTTATTCTGTGCTGTGCTCACCCTCTGCCCCCCTGCTTGTTACTAGGAAGCTGGAAGCATCTGCTTAGGAAAGAGCCAATAAGAGACACTCTTATGTCCTGTAGGGTGTGCTGTAGGATGTGTTTGGGATGCTGGTTGGTTAGCCTGGATGTGTCAATCATGTCTTGATTGCTGGGATGCTTCCGCCTTCCCTCTGCCTTGCTGCCTGAAGTCCCTCTAATGTCCTGAAGTTTTTGTTTCTTTTCCAAAACTTTCAGGGCTTGTATTTGCATGACTTCTGTTAAAATCACAAACCTTCAATTGCTTATAAAATTGATTCCCTTTACCCATTGTTTCTGAAATGTGGCAGGGATGACTCCTTGCATTAGAGTTACACAGAGTCCAAATTTCATCCATATTGGATGGACAAAAAATTTTCTACAGTTGGAAATGTGTATGCAAACGACAAAATATTAATTGATGATAGAATCTGAACCTGTTATTTACTCTTTCTGAAACTTGGTACAGATTATCCCTTTTATTAGCGGTAAACTATACAAAATTGCATCCAAACTGAATTAGCAGAAAGGAAGTTAAAGCCATAAATTAATTAAAAAACATACTGCTTATATAATCTGGACCCTACATCCAATCCTTCTGAAATTTCTCAGGCCCTGTTTCCTTTTGTGAGAGGTACATCCTACCCAAATTATATTAAACCAGGAGTATGATACTATATTATATTACCATTACTTTAGTGCTCAAGCAGCTTTTTCTATTTTTATGTATTAGAGAGAGTGTGCTCTATATTAGTGTTGAAGCAAATTGTGGCTTTTGTATTCTCAGAAAATGGGTATTTTTAGACGTGATGGCTCTTGAGCCTTCATGCTTATATCCTGCCCATGATCAGGGCCCCCACCATGGGCAGGATCAGACCTGGCCACTAAACAAACCTTTTGGTGTCAGGGGCTGGGGAGAGGGCAGGGGGACGTGTGGACACGGGTCTGCAAAGCCCCTCTTCCTGTGCTGCTCAGCTCAGCCCTGCCCCCTCTCTAAAGGGTGGTTGCAGCAGCCTATGAGGCTGCTGTGCCTACGTGGAACTGTTCCCAGGCCAGAGTTAGGTACAGCTGGCCCTCAGATGTGATGGCCTGCACTACCATGGTCTGGGGTAGACTTCCCCTGACCATGACAGGGCTAACACTGGGATGTGAGATATCAGGGAGCCCAGTGCACATCCTGGAGTTAGCTCTGCCAGGATAACCTCTGCTCCCACTCACAGCAAACATCTGATGGGCAGGAGTGGACGTGACACCACAATGGGTGACCATGCCAGAATTAGCATGGCCATTTGTGGTAGCATCCCATTTAAAAATACTCATTATTCACATTTTCGAATACCTTTCTAAATATCCAAATGATATCCACAACCAAAATTGATATTTTCATGTCTGGTTTTCCCCTGAAGTATTTGGGTATCTGGTTAATTGGTTTTTCTGTTGTCTAGATATTCAGATATTCCAATATTCATTAGTTTAGTTAATTCATTTTCAGCTACCATGTATGCATAAATAGGCCAAATGGATTGGATATTCTGCAAACAACTGAATATCCAAATATCCAGAAAATCAAATAACTGAAAAGACAACCCAAACCCCCAAAAGTTGTGTATCCTGCAAAGTTCATCCTAAATAGTGATCATTATCAATTTTGGTGGGTATAGTTCAAATCAGGAAAAATTGATGGATATATTTGCCTCTGATATTTAAGTTTGTTTGTTTTTTGTATTTAATTCATACTTATATCCTGCGCTTCTGCTGTATGGGTCACTTATAAAATAAGAAACATATAAAGATATATAAAATCCCCCAAACCCCCACTTCCTCTAGCCCTCTAGAAATCCTGCACAAGCTCCTAGTCTTCACCTATAAAGCTCTTCATAACCTTGCTGCCCCCTACCTCTCTGTGCTAATTCCCCTCTGTACTCCAGTCCGTGAACTCTGCTCCTCCTCTGTCCCCTCTCTTGCCCTCCCATGCCTCCCCTGATCCCCTAACCGCCTTCGTCCCTTCTCCCTAGCCTGGAATTCCCTCCCTGCCCACATCTACCTCACCCCCTCCCTTCGTACCTTCAAATCCCTCCTCAAGACCCACTTCCGTTCTGCCCTTCTCTTTCCCCTCACCTAACTCCTGCTGATACCTAGGGATGTGCAAACAGAATGCGGTTTGGATGTTTGGATGTTCGGTCATTCGGGTTCAATGATTTGGTTCAGCCAAGTTTGGTTGACCGAACTTGGCTGAACATTCAAAAATAGCGCTATCAATACTGAAACTGAAACCAAAACAAAACAATTTTTTTTGCCCTGAAAAGGCGTTTTTCCCACCCCCGCACTCATCCGAACTCATCTGAACACGACCAAACTGATGAGTCATTTGAGAGTTCAGTTTGGACGTTTGGTTCAGACGTCTGAACAGACCGAGTTCGGTCCAAACTCCAAACTCCAAACATCCGAACCGTGTTCACCCATCCCTACTGATAATCTCCATTCAATACAATCTGTTACCTGAGGTCTGTGTACTCATATGCTCACCATACGGACCAGCCAGCCATTGTTCTTGATGTAACCAAGCCAAGTGCGTGCATCTGGGACCTCGCATCTTCGTGAATGTTACACTCCTCATCTCTCCCTCTGTTCCCCTTCCTTTGTCTCCTCCCCCAGCCCCCGTCACTCGGATTGTAAGCCCTAGGGAAGGGACTGTGTCTATTCCATTACTTTGTAAAGCATCAGGTACATTGCACCATATAAATTCTTATTAATAATTAATAATAATAATAATAATAATAATAATAATTAATTAGAACCTACCACCCAACCACTATCCCTGCCTTCCAAATGCTTGGCCAGAAAGAAGTCTTACATTGTCTCTGGAAATTTCTCAGGCCTGGCTCCAATTAAACTCTGGGGGAAAGGAGTTCCACAACACTGGGGAAGCAACTGAGAATGAGAACATCTCCCTGTATGCACTCATCGTATGAACTTGACTGGCAGATTGTACTTGCAACCATCTGCTTTTGACAAAACACAGGGACTTCAATGGAGTATAATGGGAGAAGCAATCTTTCAGATATGTAGGTACTACTTTCTCAGCAGTGCCCTGGCATTTGACAACATCTCTCTCTCTCTCTCTCTGAACAAAGTTTCATATGGAAAAGTATTAAATCAGGGGCCTGTTATAAAATTCGAGCAGAGCCACAAAACTATAGCCTTCCCACTCTAATGAGACACTGAGATGGAGTTAAGTACAGTGCAAGTTTGAAAGTGCCAGAAATACTTCATTTCGGCAGCCTCCCTCTCCATTTAGTGGTATGCACATGCGAGGTACATAATTGATGGAATGGAAGTTGAACTGGTGTAGATTGGGACATTTTTATGTTAATCATTTAAAGAACACTATCTAAAGCCTAATTACAAAGGTACTCTTGCATAATTGCATATACTAGCCACATCAAAACTATTATAGAGAGTACCAGTGGAATTAATAACCATTAAATCCTTATTGTTAAACATTGATCATGAATGTTTCAGGGGTGTTGAGTAAAAAGGAAGAACGGTATAAATGTTCATTGAAAGGAATCCTAAGCTTTGAAGTGTGTTATTCAAAGGCAAGAGTATTTTGTACTAAAATTTGCATTGCATGTAAGCATGTGAAATTGTAATTGTCTCAATTATACAATTGCAGTGACAGTTCTTCACTTTAAAAAATGTTTCCAACGAATGTTTTTAAAATGTCACATGTATAATGTTGCCTAACTTTTCAAAGCATCACTATTTTAATTCAAGGCATTAAAACAGCAGTTGCATAGAATTGAAATCAAGATATAGTTCTTCTCTATAGCACTCTTGTGTTTTCTTTACAATTTTACCATGGCACTAAATGCAACACAACTCTATTATTATTTCTTTACAAAGAATTCTTGCTTACAAAGAAATGTGGCTTTCTAGCTGAAATATAGTTCTACTGTGTGCTCAAAAGCAGTTCACCTCTTTACAACTGACTTCACTCTCTGGAACTAACTGAATTTAAACTGTTCCTGAGTCTTGCTACAGACTTGAAGTTAAGAACCATATACACTGCAAAGAAAAAAGTCTTGGTGCACTTGCAGAGATGGTCAAAAATTATCATTTGATGAAAGATTCTTTCCCTCCAAATGGAAATACCTGTTTTGTTCCATTTTTCTGGTTTTCTCTGAAAAGTTAAAACTTGAAGCTTGTGGCTGGAAATTGTCAATTTCCTTGGTGCTAAAAATGAAACACTTTGGGTTTTTAGATTTGTGGTTTTTCAATGGAAACAACAACAAAAAATGAGGGGAAAAATTCAACCACAAAAATTCTCCATTTCCATCAAAATGGGATGACTATGGAGAGGGTGTTCTTGGTGGACATGCCGAGGCTGTGGAACTCCCTCCTGGCTGAGGATCGGGTGCCCCCAATCTGGCAATGCCAGACCTGGCTGTTCCACCAGGCTTTTGGTGAAGAAGATGGGTATGGGTTAGGGTAAGGTGGTTGTGGGGTATTTCTTCTGGAAGCCTTCATTATGTTTTGTTTTATGACATGCTATTTATTTTAGATGTGTGTTTTTTACTATTGTATTTTATTGTGTTTTTATTATTATTATTATTAACAAACATTTATATAGTGCAAGCAGTGTACCTGGCAATTTACAAAGTAATAAAATAGACACGGTCCCTGCCCCTAGGGCTTACAATCTGAGAGACAGGATCTGGAGGAGAGACATAGGAAGGGGAACAGAGGGAGAGACAAGGGGTCTAGCATTCATGAAGATGCGAGGTCTCAAGTGCACGTACTTGGCTTGGTTACGATGAGAATGACAGCAGGCAGGTCCATGTTGCAAGGATAAGGGTAAACCGATCGTAGGTATAGGAATAGTGGCTCAGCAGGATAAAGAGTCAGACAGAGCAGAGCG
>QEPC01005837.1:22451-36474 GCA_003113815.1 Sphenodon punctatus
TTACTAGGCAAACTCCAGGATTGGATGGACCACGAGTCTTTCCTTGAACCAGAGCAGGCGGGCTTCAGGAAAGGCATGTCTATTGTCACCCAGATTCATATCCTTACGCGCTTGTTAACCAAATATACTGGTTTGAAATGCCCAGGCCAGAGCAAGGGATCAAATCTTTATTTATGTTTTGTCGATCTGTTTGCAGCTTTTGACTCGATTGATAGGGACAGACTATGGAATAAGTTAAGCAGGACTTCAATCAACTTACGGCTTTTGTATTTGATAATCAAACTTTATACAGGCAATAGTATGCAAGTTAGGGTTGCCCATTCTCTGCCCCTAACACAAATTATCCCAGTTGCTAAGGGGGTTAGGCAGGGATGCATACTGGCCCCTGCATTGTTTAACATATTCATTAACGACGTGATTGAGTTTTTGAGGGATGCCCATTTACATCCTCCGAAGTTGGGAGATAGGAGTATCACAATCTTGCTGTACGCAGACGATGTGGTCCTGATATCGCAAACCCAGATAGGATTGAGAAGGGCCATGCAAAAATTTGAGGCTTACTGTAGGCAAGAACGGCTGGAAGTTAACTATGATAAAACAAAAATACTAGTTACCAGTAGAAAGAGCGCTGGTAATAAACATAAATAGAAAATGGGAGCTACAAGGATTGACCAGGAAGAGGAGTTTAAATATCTGGGAGTTTATATCACAGCAACTGGCTCTTGGTGACATCACTTTAATTATGTAAAGCAGCAAGCAAATAAAACAATAGCAGTCTTAGTATCCTTCTTTTACAAGTAAGGAGGCCAATTGATTCCACCAGCTCTTTGTTTATTCGCAGCCAAAGTGGTCCCACAATTGCTTTACGCAGTCTCCATCTGGGGTTGGGGTTATTTAGATACCCTAGACAGATTTCAAAATAGCTTCCTAGGGACAATTCTTGGTGCCCCCAGTGGAACCACGTCGGTGCTACTTAGGGCAGAGGTGAAGGTCCTATCGATCAGAGCAAGGGCTCTGACAGCTACGATTGGCCTTTGGTTGAAAACAATCACTAACGGGTCAGACAAATCTTCACTCACAGGCCTTGTTCGAGAGGGGAATTTAGGATGGTCTAAAGAGATAGAGGAAGAAGTTCATAGGCTGGGTTTCTCTAGAGACTTTTTTAACCAATATGATTACTCAAGAGCCATAAACATAGTCAAGGCTAGAATACTAGATCATGATCGCCAAAGGACCCAAATTGAGATCAGGGCACAAAAAATCGCCCCTGAGTATTACGCGATGCAGGTTGAGGATTTGCCCAGAAGTTATCTTTACTCCTGGAACAGTCCTCAACTTAGGCACGCGTATACTCTATTCCGGTTACAGCTTTTCCCCTCAGCATGTACGGAAGGACGCTATAAAGGTAGAGAGAGAACTTTGAGAATTTGCCCCTTGTGTGATCAGTGGGTCATTGAAGATCTTGCCCATGTCCTGATATTTTGCCCAGCTTATGCCAAACTTCAGGACACAATATTGAATCCTTTTATAAAAGATATAAATACTCTCCCCAGGCTGATCATCTTGAGGAATTGGCTGAGCCCCAGGGACTCAGAAGTAGCTAGATCGGTGGCAAAATTTTGCCTGCTTGCGATGTCCACACGGATGAAATTGTTAAATGCGGGGAATTTGACTGTCAGTTACCCGTAGGAAGCCAAATGTATATAAGCCCCAAGAGGAAGTCAGCATAAAGAATTTCTACCTCATAATTCATAAAGACCCGGTATATAAAAAAAGGGGTCTTACTTGGGTTAAAATCACCATTGGAATTGATTACGTCCCTACTTAATTACCTCTCGGTTTAAACAAAAGTATTTTTTCTGTATCAAGTCCTGCCCAATTTAAATGGACAGGCCTTTGCTGATTTATTTTATTATTGTTTATGGTTAAAGCACTCGCTGACTGTGTCAGTTTTCAAATTTTATTGCCTCATTGTTCTATTGATGCCAAATTGTTATTTGTTATGACCAATGGTTAAACAATAAAGTTTATGTATTTATTTACCACTCCCAACCTTCTGTAGGACTTTATATATTTTACTACTGATATACGCTGCAGTATGTGTGTTCTCTCCTGTTTCAATGCTTTTGTAAAAAAAACTGGTTGGCTGAGGTGTTATCACAAAGTTTATGATTCCTTCTCCCCGCACATTTGTCCACCCATCTGTATGCACTGCAAGACACAATGCTTCATTGATTTTTTTCTTTCACAGATTGCATTACACGTTCATATCCTGACGTCAGAAGAGCTTTGTTTAAAGAATGTCTGCTGGGCAAATAGTATGATGGTCTTAATTCTGCCTGCCAATATGCATGTTCAGTGATAGATAATGGCGTCCCAGAAGTATATATTGCTCTCGCAAGAACTTGGTCGTTTTTCTTGATCTTCAGGTGTCATCTTGTCTATAAATTAAGTTATTGGGAGTGTTTTGGATACAGTTGGTTGAGATATCTGTTTACCTGATGTCACTACCTGGGCAACACTTTGTGATGCTGATGACCTTACAAAAAAGCAATCTCACTACAATTATGATCTAACATTTTATAAAGTGTAAAAGCCCTGAACATTTTCACTGATGAAACAATGAGTGAAGACATTTCATTGCTAGCATCCTGGGGACTGCATATGAAAAAGTGGGGGTGCCCTGGTAAGCCTGGATATAGGATTTCCTTACATCAAAATGACTTGCAGAGCTAGGGGGTATATGGCAGGGCTGCTTCACAATTACAAGTTCATCTCTTAAAGAGTTCATAGAATGGCAGAGTTGGAAGGTACCTCAAGGGTCATCTAGTTGGATGCAGGATGACTACAGCTACAGCACCCCCGACAGAAGGCTGTTCAGACTGTTTTGAAAACCTCAAGTGACGAGAGAACCTACAGTCTCTACTCAGCGGGACAAAATATATATATTTTTTAAAAACCCAGACACGGAGTGCTGTAAAAGGTTGGTCCCCCAAAATCATATCTATATATATTTAGGATCACAACCTGAGGGACAACCTTGTAAACAAGCTACTGGGACTTTATAAACAGCCCTTATGAAACATGATCCTATAAGCGGAAAAGGCGCCTTTTGCGACCATCACCACTTTTGGTATTTCTGCTTCCCATTAAGGCTGTCTTTTACACCCCTTTGGCCCCCTCGGTATTATGATGATCCCAAATAAGTCAATGATTGTTAATTATGTTGTATTAACTAGTTTATTTACTACATATAGTATTTGAATATATCACATTTAAAACAATCATGGACATTTCATGAAACAATCATGGACACATTGGACAATTTTGTCACTGCCATCAGTGCTCTCATTTTTTTGTTAATTGTCACTATCTGACTCACTGCTGTCAAAGGTTGCACTGTAGATCTCACAGTTATACTTTTTTTTGTACAGTTCCTTGGCAGTGGCAGCCAATATAACAGGCAATGTTGTTCTTGGTGCATGAACAGTTCTTGTTACAGTCTTTGGTACAACCACGGGATATGGCCTTTGACATCTCCTGTGGCCAGGCATGTTGCAGTAGTTGTTGTCTAACACCTGTCCTAAACTCTGCGACTCTCCCTCTCTTGGTGGTACTACTCTGCTTTATTGCAGAGCAGCATGGCCGTGAAGTTGAATAGAGAGTTCGGAACCATCTTCTCAGCAACAGCGAACGAGACTTTGGTTGATTGATCATGTTGTCTCTCTCTCCTACACAGTTTGATATCTTCTCTCAGGAACTTTGATGCATGATGTAGAGTGAGCTGTTTCTCGTCCATCTGATGGTCTGCCTCCACACACCTCAGCTTCTTGAGGGCATCACCAAGCAGTATGAAAAGATGTACTACATTGGACAATAATTGAAATGTGATTACTGAACTTTTGTTTCAGTTTCCTTTTCAATGGGCATTTTTACACACATGTTAAAGTTCCAGATTTTTCAATCCTCTGGGTTTACAAGTCCACAAGTAAGTTCCAGATTCATTTTTCACACACACACTGCCCTGAGGCAGTTCCTGAATACAGTCTTCACACAAACACTGCCCTGAGGCAGCCTAAAGTAGCCACAGCTGTAGATGCGACAGGCTGCCATGGAAACCAAGTGACCCCAGCTGCCTGGAGCAAAGCGGTTTACCAGGAAATGTTTTTACACATAAAAGTTCTGGGAGAAGTTCTACGCAGAAGTTCAAAGATATGGATGTTTAATATCTGGGTGAGTGATTTAGACACACAGAAAGTTCAGAATGTAACAGATCTTTGAACTTCTGCGTTAAACTTCTCCTAGAACTTTTGTGTGTAAAAGGTTCTCCTGGTAAACTGCTTTGCTCCAGGCAGCTGTGGTCACTTGGTTTCCATGGCAGCCTGTCACGTCTACAGCTGCGGCTACTTTAAGCTGCCTCTGGGCAGTGTTTGTGTGAAGAATGCATCCAGGAACTGCCTCAGGCCAGTGTGTGTGTGAAAAATGCATCCGGAACTTACTTGTGAGCTTGTAAACCCAGAAGTCTGAAACATCTGGAACTTTAACGTGTGTGTAAAATGCCCAGTGTGTGTAGTTAACCTCAAACTCCGTGCCTTTTCTTTGGATGTTGCAATGACACAGCACCCTCAACTCATTGTCCTGACTGGCTCGTCATCTTGCCTCAGATACCTGCAACAAAGAAAAATCCATATGTTAGTAAATCCAGCAACTTCAGGCAACTACTACATACTTACTATTTAACAATAACTTATTTGGGATCCATCTGGGTAGTTACAACTTACACTAGCCTTAATGGGAAGTAGAAATATCAAAAGTGGTGATTGTCACAAAAGGCACCTTTTCCGCTTATAGGGTCATGTTGCACGAGGCCTATTTATAAAGTTCCAGTAGCTTGATTATAAGGTTGTCCACCCAAGTTGTGATCCTAAATATATATACATATGATTTTTGGAGACCAACCCTTTACAGAACTACATGTTTGTTACACCCCTTTGGTCCCCCTGGGTGCTCTCTACGCAACTCAGAAGGGACATTGCTGGCAAGAGGGGAAGCGCAGTGAACACGGTTCCATGGTTACAGCTGCTGTCTCAAGCAGCCTAGCTGGTACTGACTTCAGGGAGGATGAAGGTGTTTACAACCTCCTAAAATTGGGCACTTTGATTTACACATTGTTTGATACCAGTTTTAAAAACGAATAATTTATATTTCCATAGCTAAAGTGAATGGTCATGCACTTTTTTAAAAAAACAGTTGAAGTTTTCCTGTAAAGGAGAAAAACTTTTTTCTTTCTTATTTTTTTTTAAAAAGCCACTGCCAATTTGATTTTTAGAGAGAAATTGTATGGCAAATGCAAAGCCTTCATTTTCATCTAATGAGAGCTAAATGAAAACCTTGGTTTCCATTTTCAAAATCAGTATATCCCAATCATCTCCACAGGGGTCATGAATCATGTCAGCCTCTTGCATACTCTCCAAAAGGTGAGCCTGCCTGTTCTGTATTTTGCTGAATAAAATATGACAGTAATGATAACCACCTTTCTTTTCAGGCAATTTGCAAAGAAAGGCAGCCATGTTACTCAAACTTCCCAGGATATCCAATAAAATTATCTGTACTACAAATTTCCTCCCCTTGAAATACCATCATCAAGGTTAAAACGCATGAAAATCAGCATGGATTGTGGAATGTCCAAAATAGACTCATAAATCATTTATAGTAAGTTCCCAAACACCCTGCTCTTCTGATATGCATATGGTGATCCCTGCTTTTTCCATTGCCAGAATGGACTGAAATGTCCTCTGGTTGGAGATATACCTTTTAATAAAAACTTAAAATTGTAGCTGTTACAGACAGGAGAGGCTCTGGAGTAGCAGGCCAAAGGCCTTGGATTTTGCCCCCTCCCCAAATTTCTTTCTTTCCCATACCCACCATGCCTTCTCCACTTCATTTTCCATTGGCTGAAGGTTCAGACAAGCTGGGATCCTTTGAAAGCAGCTGGAGGTTGGAGAAGGAAATAGTTCCCTGGAGCAAGCACAGAGGAGGACAAAGCAATGATGGAGGTTGCTGTTGCAGGAAGGGTGCAGGCAGAGTGTTCCAGGGAGCCTGGTGAATGTAGGACAGAAGAGACGGGCCAGGAGCAACCTAGTTCCCATGGGAGAGGGATAGAGAGAACCCTTGTGATCTTCCAGGAGGGAAGAGGTACTGGCTCCACTGGGTGGCTGTGACTGGGAGCATGTGGGAGGCTGGAGTGGCAGGGAGATGGGAGAATGGAGCAGGAGTGACCAGCTGGGAGAATTCCTGAGCATGCAAGCTTAATCCAGCATGGGGTACAGAATACAGCTTCCCAGCGAAATTTTGCCTCCTTATAAGTGCACAGTGGAAAATACAAAGTTAATGTGCAGCACCCGTTGTGGCAATGGGGCACAAGCTATGAATTATGAAGACTGATTTTAAAATGCCTACACTATAAAAAAGTTTTTAAAAGCATCTTTCCAAAATGTCACCTGCATTGACTTCAATGGGAAAGAGAGCCGAAACGGAGCTACTTATAGAAAATCAGGAATCTGAAACCAAAACAAAACTGAAATTAGCCCCTGTGTCCCACCCCTACTTTCTACAGTGAGCTGGAGACAAAGTAATTTGAATGATATCTTTTACTGGACCAAGTATTGTTGGTGGAAATGTGCAAGCTTTTGGACCTCAGGCAAGTAGGAGTCAGAACTGAAGTTTTGAGCCAAGTACAGTAGCTATATATCATGTAACAGAAGAGGTGGGGGAGAGAAAGGATAGGGAAGGGGTGTGATATATTAGGGAGACATGTGAGGGAGAGGTAAAACAAAGTGGGTGATAAATGAACCATAGTAACAGAAGGTGAGAACAAGGGGAATAGGTTGCACATTGTTCTGACCAAGATCTTGCAGCATATCTTCCTCAAGCTCTCTTTTGATTTTTCTTGGGCAGTTAAAGGCGCTTAATTGTGCTTCCTCTGGGAACACCCCCTCCTTCCCCAATCTCCAGCAGTGGGTTTGTGGCAAAGGGTCATGCCGCTAGTGAGAGCTATGGGCATAGCTATAATAGGTGCAGCAGGTGCAAGCAGCATAGGGACCTGCAAAACTGTAGGCCCACATGAATGCAGACTGCATATGCCCACTGGAGTTGAGTTCTCCAGGGGTCTGTTCAATCTTCTGCACCAGGGCCTAATTTCTACCTAGCTGGCTATGCCCCTGGTGAAGGCAGCAGCAGCATCTGAGACCCCTCCTGTAACCATAGGAATTTCCTGGGGACAGGAGACCATGCAGAAATTCTTAAAGGGTCAGCAGCACATTTGCCTTTCTCACCCTCCCATTAATGCTGGAGGGAAAGATGGAAACCCAGTTGCTTCCCCCCCCCCCAAATCCCCTTACAGCCCAGCCAGATTCTCCAGTGTGTGGAGGGAAGAAAGCAAAGACAGAGCAAATCCCCTTTGGGGACAGAGTTAGGAACATAAAAGGAAGGTGATTTCCAGCCAAGTCTTTAAATCTGTCTACTGATGTAGAAGCTCATAGAACATCTGGATTTTCTTATAAAATCTAATACAAGCACCTTTCTGACTGTTCCCTATTTTCTATGGGCTTTTATCAGACTCTTATAAATGTGTCTGCAAGGCTTACTCAGGAAAACATTAATAAAAATCCTCTCTTTGTTCTGCTCTCAAATGCTATAGCTGTGGCCATCCATCACTACTCCAGTCAGGAAAGTAGATTATGCAATGTGAAATTTGGCTTCCTTGACTTCTCTTTCTTAGTATAATCGTCCTGTAGCTGAAAATTACAAAGATTCAAACCTTGTCTTCCTCCAAAGCTGATTTTCTGGTTTGCCTCTCGTTTCTGGAAGGTGAAATTAGAAATGAACATTTCTCTGAACAATGTTCTGTCTCTGTCTCCTCTTTGAAGCTTGTGTGTATTTTCCCCCTGGGCCTTGTTTAAGACACTACTCCAATAGATTTACTATTTGGGGGATTTAGGATCCACATGAGTGCCTTGCTCTTAATAGCTCAAGCTCTTCCATACCTTTTGAATAATTAATTATTGATTATTATTAATTTATATAGCGTCAGCAGTGTCCCTGGCACTGTACAATTCAGTACAAGGGAGGGAGAGGCTGGAGCTGCCCAGGCTGCTCTGTTACCTGCAAGCTGGCCAGAGCTAGAAGCATTGCAGTGCCTGCCCGAAAGACCCCTTCAAGATGCCCAGCAGCCAACCCAAGTTTCCCTGCCCCATCCCAAAAAAGACATAGTAGAACAGAACTAGAAAAGGTACAAGGAAGGGCAACAAAAATGATCAAGGGTATGGAACGGCTCCCGTATCATATGAAGAGAGGCTTGATAGGTTGGGGCACTTCAACTTGAAGAAGAGACATCTGAGGGGGTTTTCAGACATGAGGGTGACATGGCTTAATATACTTTAGTGCAGTTTAACCTGGGTGCCACTGTCACGCCTAAATATGCCCACCAGATGTTAGCATGGTCTGGCTCCTGACCATGGTGGGGGCTATCCCGACTGTGACTCAGGGAAATCTCTAAGTCACAGCCCGGGCTAAGATGCACCATGGTTGGGAGCCAGCCACCAAACTCAAAGTAAGGGGGTGGGGGGTCCTCACATCTGATAGCTTGCTGTACTTACCACGGGCCAGAGTGGCGGGGGGAGACAGGCACCATGGTAGCTGTCATTGGCTGCCTGTCAGCCAGGGGGCAGGTTCTCTCCCCATAGCACAGGGGTGGGGCCAAGTGCATGCACATCTGTGCTTCTCCCCACCCCGGCCACTATAACATTTGATCAGCGTCCAGGTTGAGTCCTGGCAGGAGTGATGGTTTCCCGCACCGCCCGGAGCAGTCCGTGGTGGTGGCAGGAGCCGTCACGTCAAAAAGCACCCAGAGAGGGGATATGTTAAAAGTTTATAAAATCATGAGTAGTGCAGAACACGTAAATAGGGAGCGGTTATTTATTTACCCTCTCTAAGAGTACTAGAACAAGGGGACACACCATGAAATTAACTGGCAACAGATTTAAAACAAATGAGAGTCTTTTTTCACCCAGCACACATTTAAATTGTGGAACTTGGTACAAGAGGAAGTGGTCATGGCCAGTAATGTACCTAGTCTTAAAACTGATTGGATAAGTTCTTGGATAGGTCCATTAATGGCTATTCGCCAGGTAGGTTTGGGGGATGTAATCTCTTACTGCTGAGGCTGGAACAACAGGGAATGGATTGTCCGTTGTGACCTGTTGGGTACGTCTCCCAAGAGACAAAGAGATTAACCAGTGTCGGAGACAGGATGCTGGATTTGATGGACTGTTGGTGTGACCCAGTACACCACTAACGTTCTTATGTTCTTACTGTTGGTGGAGGCAACAATTTTGGGGAAAGAAATTAATGTGGAAATGAATTGAGAGTTTGCCAAGAAGTATAAGAAATTAATGTGGAAATGGTCTGAGAGCTTGCTAAGAAGTATAGCCTTATAATATGTACCACCCAGTTTAAATATCATCCTATGAGGCTTTAAACATGGGGAAATGCCAGAGATAAGGAGGGCTGCATCATAAACAATTCAACAGACTTAAACCATTATAACAAAAAGATTTAGGAATTTGGCAGGGTAGTTAATTCAGGGACATACCTTTCCACAGACTGTAACAGCAACCAAAACCTGTTCATAGCAAAGTTGTGACTAGGATTTTGGGGTTCCCCCTTTCTCTGGCTGTTCTCCACTCAGACAGAAGCTTTATAAGAAAGTTTTATATGAAAACTAAAACAGATAATACAGATTCAGAGTAAATGCAGAATGTGCATAAGAAAATGAAATCAAAACAATATGCAAGTTTTATTGTAGTTTTTAGCTTTCTGTTGAATAACACACAGAAGAAGTTTCTTTAAAACAAAACGTTACTAAGAACTCAGAAGACATGCTTCCATACTGTACAGACTGCATGGGACAAGATGGAGGATAGAGAGAGGAGACAAGGAGAGAGAAAAAACTGTTTCATCCCCTGACCCTCCCCCTACTGGACAAGCCCCATATTAAGCTTGCAGGGCTTGCAATGGACTTTTACTTGTGACTGTTGCACAATCCAGCACCCCTTCTCCCATGTGGTGAGCTTAGATTAAGGGCATGGAAGGGCTCCCATATGAGGAGAGGCTTGGTAGGTTGGGGCTCTTCAGGTTGGAGAAGAGACGACTGAGAGGAGATATGATAGAGGTCTATAAAATCATGAGTGGGGTGGAACTAATAAACAAGGAACAGACATTTACCCTCTCAGCTAGTACTAGAACTAGGGGACACTCCATGAAACTCATGGGTGGCAAGTTTAAAACAAATAAAAGAAAATATTTTTTCACTCAGCGTATAATTGGGTTGTGGAATCTACTGCCAGAGGCTGTGGTAAAGGCCAGTACTATCACTGAGTTTAAAAGAGGTTTGGACAAGTTTCTGGAAGTTAGGTCTATTAGCAGCTATTAGCCAGACAGGATCAGGGAATATGATGGGAGCTGGGGAAAAACAACAGGGAATGAATCCCCCATTGTGACCTGTTGGGTGCTTTTCCCAAGGCCACCGTGATTCGTCACTGTCGGAGACAGGATGCTGGGCTAGATGGACCATTGGTCTGACCCAGTATGGTACTTCTTATGTTCTTATGATGTATTCTTTCACCAAGGCTGCTTAACAGCTACTCTGAGAAGATCATCAAAAATCCCAACTGGCCCTAGGAAGCTGGCCATCCTGGACAAAATATTTTGCTGCCCCTGATCCCCTACCCACCCACCCCACGTATATCAATTAATCAATCATATTTATTTATTTTATAGCAATGCCATTACAATCATTACAGCCAAACTAACAAACAAAATACAAAAAATACAAAGTAAATAAAACATAAATAAGCATATGTATAAAAGGCAAATACAATAAAACCACATTAAAATGTTGATATAGTGTACCCCTCTATCATCTACACTTGAGTTTGTAGACTAGTTTTCCTAACCTTACATAATATAGTACAGAATCTAGCCACCTGTAGGGACACCACCGTGTCCTGATCAGAGAGCAAGTATCTGAGCATATCCTCTGCATTACGAGCTGATTGCTTTATAATAAATGGGTCAATGTATTTCAGTCTACTATAACATAACAAGGGCAAGAAAGTAGAATATGTTTTAGTGATTCCACCTCTAGCATATCACAACGTTGACACAACCTATTATTGTAAGGTAGTTTCAAAATCCTACCTTCAAGTACAGCCGAAGGCAAAACACTAAATCTAGCCAAAGTCAGAGCGTGTCTAAGGTTTCAATCATTTATGGGAGACAAATAAATGTCCCCGTTCCCAGGAACTTGGAAGGCAGAGCATAAGGGAGCAATTCTTTGTGACTGTCTTGCGGCTAATGCCGTCTGTCTTTGATTCTAAGTTTGACCATAGATATTACCTTACTCAAGTCTTTCTCTAATAAAAAAGGACTGGAAAAGCCCAAAACGAAAGGCTTGCAATACCAGATTCCCATGGCTCATATAGCTTAGAGGAAAGGGCCCTTCTAGCAACAGAGTCTGTTGAAAGAAAACTAAGATGAAGCCAGAACTTTAATATTGCTAACTGGGCTATTGACATGAGGGGTCGAGATCCAGTTTCAAATCAAAGTACAGCTTGAGGGGGACGGGGGGGGGGGGGCACACGTATATAGTGGAAGTCATAACCTAGGTCTTATCATAGAGAAGATGGATTAATTTCTTCTCCCTGCTACAGCAGGAAATTAAGAGTGCTGTGCTGCACCCACACTGTAAACCCTAGGCTGAGGTTTGAAATATGAGCTAGGGAGACAGATATTCTAACTCACAAAAGATCACTGCCCTGGACAGGGTGTCCATGCTGTGCAGTGAGGGGGACAGCCCTGATCAAAACCAGCCTGAAATCCCCATTCCCTGTGTGCCCCCCCCCCACCTTTGGGGACAGCAGGAGTGGTGTTTGCCCCGCCCCCATGGNTTTATGTGGGACCTTATCAAAAGCTTTCTGGAAATCCAGGTACACTATATCTGCTGGGTCTCCCCTGTCCACATGCTTGTTTACGCCCTCAAAGAATTCCAAGAGATTAGTGAGGCATGAATTCCCTTTGCTAAATCCATGCTGACTCTTTGCCATTAAGCCATGTTTATCAATATGCCTAGTGATTCTGTTCTTAATGATAGTTTCCACCATTTTGCCTGGCACAGACGTCAAGCTTACTGGTCCTCTTTCAATGGGGTTAGCCTATGGAGGCAGATGATGCTCCTGGAGGCTAAACTCCAGGTTCTGTCAGATGTGGCTGGATCGCTGGGTTTCGGCCTCTACTTCAGGGGAAATGGTGCGCTGCCCCGTGGCCGCCCTTGTGGCCCCAGGCAGGAATAACTCAAGACCTCACTTTCCTTTAACTTTACCCCATCGTATTGGCGGTCCACCTGTGGCCTGGGAAATTTGCCAACAAAACTGTACTGTTTTGGTGTGATAACATGGTGGTAGTTCAGGTCATCAGTACCCTCTGCTCGAAATCCTCCCAAATGATGGGACTGGTATGGGCCTTTGTGCTGCAGTGCCTAGGTAACAATATTCTATTTAAATCCAAGCATGTCCCGGGAGTCAACAACGGCATAGCCGATGCCCTCTCCCGCCATCAGATGGACTGCTTCCACCTATTGGCTCCAGAAGCCAACGGGGAACCCAAGGCCATGCCCCCACACTTGTGGAACATTGGACAGTAGAGCTGTACAAGGCTGTTCAGGGTTGAGTTGCCCCCAGCACCAGGGAGTCATACAGCAGGGCATTCGTTGAGTTTCAAGCATTCAGGACGCTCACGGGCTGGGACCTAGGTTTCCCCATCCCAGAACCGCAAGTGCTGCAATTTGCGATTGCACTGTGCTCTAAAGGCCTCGCACCATCGACAATAGCAGGCAAATTGGTGGCAGTGTCCTTCTCTAGCAGATTAGCGGGCCACCCCTTCCCCCCCAGACCAAGAATTCTTTGCGGGCAAGCTGACTGAATCTTGGTCACGCCAACATGACACCAGAGCAGACCCCAGGTTGCCAATCACCCCGGAGATCCTTTCAGCTCTGGTGGACTCCCGTCCCTATACCTGTTTTGATGCGTTTGAGGCCACCTTATTCACCTTTGCATTCATGTGGGCATTTTGGGGGACTTTTAGGGTCAGCGAATTAGTGGCTGCCTCCAGATCTGACCTCGCATCTGGAGTGATTGGCTATGGGGACGTAATTATCCAGGAGCAATCCCTCACTATTTTCCTTCATAGGTCAAAGACTGACCAGAGGGCCCGGGGACAAATTATCACACTACAGGGGGCCGGCTTGCCCAAACTGTGCCCAGTAGCAGTCACACACTGGTACACGTCGATCCGCCCCCCTTTACCCAGCCCTTTCCTCATACACAGGGATGGCTCACCAGTCACCCATCACCAATTCTCTGCGGTGCCCTGCAACGGATTAACCAACCCGCCCAGCTGTTTGGGTCCCACTCCTTCCATATAGGTGCCGCTAGTTATGCGGCAGTGCTTGGCCTCTCAGTGGAAAAAAATCCACGAGATAGGGAGGTGGAGATCAGCAGCATTCCAATCGTACCTCTGGGACCTCCCCCAATGACAGCCTGTCCTGATTAACACCAATTTGTTTTGTCTACAGGAGCAGCATCAAGGGGCCAGCAAAAATTGATTTGGATAGCTGGCCACAGCATTGTCTATTGGGCAAGCAAGGCTGCAGGCTGCACACACTGGGGCACCCAGCCGGGGCTCAACGACAGAGCAGAAGTTATCTGGAAGACCAGAAGTGGCATGAGGTGGGGACGGCTGATGCCACTGCTCCACAGGGCCTCTAGGGGGCGGCACCCAGATATCATGATAATCCATCTGGGTGAGAACAATCTCCCACAATCATTGGGGCGCGAACTGGTAGTCAAGATAAAAAGGGACTGGGTAAAGGCGTCCAAGCTACTGCCCGCCACTTTGCTGGTATGGA
>QEPC01005841.1:37477-61535 GCA_003113815.1 Sphenodon punctatus
CAACACGTGGCTTCCCCCCCCCCCCCATGAGCAATTCTCTACCGATTCTAAAAATTAAGTACACATAGGATTTACGATGATCGATCGCTTCTCCTCCAGTTACCGCCCTTTTCTTCTACGCACTTGACCGGATTCTTGTTCTAATAACTCTTCTTGCTTGGTGTTAGGATGCTCTAATCTCCAAAAAGTGACAGGAACGCAGGCACTAGATGCTATCGCAGACTTCCAGCCAACCGGGGGGAAGACACATTATGGACTTGCTAAGTAACTTTTTTCCTCTCTTGATAGCCCTTATTATAACGGTTTGATTTTATTTTGTGGGGAGGGAGGTATTTGGGGCTGTGGTATCACTTTCAATGTATGCTTTCTGGTTCTACTTTTTTCCCCCTTTATTACTTGCTGTAGATCGCTTCTTTTTTTTTGCATTCATGCGGAATATGTTGATAGGTCTATTTCATCTAGTAAACTGAAAGCTATTGCTTAAAAACAAAACTGCAGTCTGTCTTTTTATATTAAGGACTTTTTTTAAAAAGTTCTGCTAACCTGTAACTAAACAAATTTTTAAAAAATGAATTGCCTAAAGAGGCGTAGTGAGATTAACGTTGTAGTATGTCCAAGGTTGCATACCCAGACCTGATGTTAACTAGGTAATAACTGCTTTGAAATGCCAGCTATGAAATTTTGAATCCTACATCATGCATGAGTAGGGATGCGAGTAACTTCCCAAGCTACGTAGCAACCATATAATGGAATGGAATGTGAATGTTATAATAGTTACAGGGTAATACTCTAATCACAGTTTCTATGTCTTGCATTCAGATGTTAAGAGTGTTCAGCTGCAGACTTTTCTAGTCCATATTCATCTCCAATTCCAGTACAAGATACTTTCTTTCCAGAAAATGCAGCAATAATACGTCAGCATCACTAGGAATTTTTTTCTTTTACTGACAAGCCTCTAGACACCGCTTGATCATCAACTTGTCCATCTTAGTCTGACACTTTTATTATTGGTCTTAAGGTTTCTGAAGAGGTTTCTCCTCCAAGCTGAGAAGTCTCCTCTTGCATGCCTTCCAAAAAGCATACATTTAATCACCTAAAATAAACTTTGCTTTTGTTTCCATATCATGGTAATTTGAATAAGAGAAACTCAGTTCTCAATCAACCGAGATGGCTCAGTTTTAAGATCTGAGCACCTGGCATTTGAGGAAGTCTACCTTTTACTTTGCAAGATCACATTTAACTGGTGCAGCACACACAGTTCTCACCTTTTTTGTTGTTTTTTTGGGTAGTACATCATTACTATAGTGTTTCTAAATTTTTAATTCGCCAAAGGATAGTTAATCAGGGTGGGATAGAGAGGGCACAAACGACTATGAATGTAAATTACCATATTTCATTCAAGGGCAAACCGCTCACTTGCCGTATCACAACTTTCAGATGTCTGGCTAGCTATGGGGGCGGGGAAACTATGGAGCATTCAGATTAGCATAAAAACAGTTTCAATCAAGTATTAATACTGGGTGCAAAAATGTAAAGCAGCTGGTTCTTATTCAGCCTTAAGGATTAACTTCAGATTTCCTCAAGGAGTTCAGCTCAATTGGGGAATTTAAGGAATGTATGCTACAAAACCAGAAGAAAATGGCTTTTTCAAGGATACAAGTTTAATATTAAAAATTGGGGCATTACGCTACATTTCTGCAGTGTTGATTGTGCACATTTAAATAGTGTATTATGGAGCTTTTTACCAAAGATGCGTGTGGAGATAAAAGTAACGAGGAATTTTTTTAGAATCCAATGCCTAGGGCCACTCAAAGAAAGAGAGTGGGTTTGAATGTGGTAGCTTAGGCCTCAGTCCTGATGATACCATGTTCACATTGCAAGCATTTACGTGTATTTCCCTTGGAAAGAACACTGGGAAGTTTTTGCAGCGTGGCATGTTCTCGGGACTGAAGCCTTCGAATGGGTTTAAAATGCAATTAAGGGGTTCTTAATACTAAAAAAAAATAGCAATGATTTACAGATTTTCTTCAAAAGAAAAAGTTAATTAAAAGTAATGTAATTAAAACCACAAATGTGTAGGCAGATGTTTTAAGCCATGATCCACAAACCATTTGCTTGGGAGTAATCTTGTTGAAACCCACAGGACTACTCAATGGGTCTACTCAGGAGTAAGGGGTTTGTGAATCATGGCTCTGACTGGCTTAGCCCTTATTGAAACATTGCTATGTTTGAAATTTTATGAAAGGGGAGGACCCTCTTGTTTCATTTAAATAATTGGTCCAAGTGGTTATACAAAGATGTAAACAATTACTATTTTCTTCTGGAATAAAGCCAAGCACAAAGTAAATGCCTAAACTGGAAAACTTGAAGATCTTTTAATGGTTCTCAAACTTTCTTGAACATATTCTCAATTGAAAATGAAACCTTGGATTAGTTCACTTTCAGTCTGAAGTTTAAACGTGTTTACTGTATCCTTTCTCGTTGAATTGCTTGGGGGCAGACTTAAACGTCATTAGACTTACCTTAAGTTGAATTCACAATTTTGTATTTCTTGGTAATTTTGTTACTTTTAGGAATTCTGTTTTGTAGGTGAAAGGATAAATTTAATTATACTTTTGGTTTTTATTAAATGTCTGACTTGGGGGTAATAACCATAAAGTGATTGAAATTTGTGTGGCCAATATCTAAAAATAAATTACCTTTTGCTACTGAACAAAAATTATAAGGTTTCATTTCAAAATGTCCTTTATGAAAGAAACAAGGTTGGTATTCTTTGTGGCTGAACCTAGCCGTAAATTAGTGGCGCCAAGTCCAAGGATCCAAATAAAATGGCAATTTGTATGAATTAAAGTTATTTAAAAATATGAAGTTGAAATGCATCCACTTATGTGTTTATGTGAACTTAAAAAGTAAAACTGAGTACATTTTGAATGGCGTTAATCTTATCTGAATAGTGAATGAGTCTGTAGACTGTGACCTCCCTAAGAACAGGAATTTTGTTTTCTCATATGGTTGTAGTGTTGGTAAAGAACTAATAAGCAGAAAAAAAAATAAAGCAATTACACAGCGCAGCTCTCTTGTTATGTTTGCGTATGGAAGAAACAGAAGTGCATTGTTGGTGCACTCTGACCACATCTAGAGGCGTGTGTTCTGTAGCTAAATATGGAGGCTTGTCTGTAGCGAACGGTTAGCCTTGCTGTGGAAAAGGGTCAGATTTACTGACGCCTGAGTGAGGAAGTGGAGAGAAACTTCTCTCCGCAACTTGGTACCACTTCCTTTTTCTTTAGGGGTAAACGTATTGGTGTCAAATAGGCACAGTGCTCTGCAAAATCCTTTAAGGCAAATAAATTCGCTATTCAAAGAAACTTTCACTATCCCGTGCACAGGAGTCTCTTCACACTTTAAAAAAGGATGGAGGCACTGTTGGGGAAGAGATTGATGGTAAAAGCTTTGTGAAAGAAATGGCTTTGAAGGGGGTGGGAAGGTGGCATGCAGAAGTTAAGGGGTAGCATAGAAATTAGTGTAGAAATTAGGCAGAAATAAACTCTAGCAGTAGTTCTCGTACCTCCCCAACCCTAAATGCTGCTGCTTGCTGTAGAACCTGCTACCCTTGCCTGGCCTCCCACACTGGCTTTACAAAAATCCAGCATGTCCTTTTTGCTAAATCCTTAAAACGGTTGCAGATCCAGAGAGGTTTGCCTCTCTCCCTGACCAATCATCTCTATCATTGCTGTTGCCATTGCTCCCCTTGCTCAGAGCAAATGATCTTGCCTACTTCAGGAACATCAACTTTGAATTGCGGTTATTTGAATTAAGTATTGCAGTAATTCGTACTCTTCTCCTGAAAACTCTCACCCATGCCCCTTCCCTACTCTGGTCCACTCCTTTGCAGGAGCTTGAGAGAGAGAGTGATGAAAAAGAGCTAGTGGAGAAATCTGGGCCTTATGGGGAAGGCATCGCGAGTATTCTGGTGAGGGAGACTATTTTAGCAGGTGCTTGGTAGACTGGAAGGGAGTGACATTAGATGCCCTCACTGGGGAAGATGGGTGCCTTGAAAAACTAGAGTAAAAAAGACTGTAGAGTCCAAACAAGTGATGACAGCTTGACTTAAACCGTAGGAGGCTAGCTGAATTGCTGGGCATAGAGGGGTGTAAGAGATTTTGCTCTTGAAGAGGACATGAGGCATCAAGGGAGAACTGCAGATCGGTCTAGTAAAGTCTTTCTCCAGTGTTGAAAGCTCAGGGGGAGGAGAGGTAATTAGGACTCATTAAAATTGCCTTGCCTTAGCCTAACTTGAGAACCAATTTTAAAACGCTCAGATACATTTAGTTATAAGAGCGGTAGGGTGATAGCTGCTGCAATTATTTATTTATTTTTTAAAAATCAGTCCTATCCATGGGTGCAATATTGCCCCCAATGTAGATCTTGTTTGCCTATAAACTTTGGTACTAAAGTTGTTTTGGTTTTTTAAAACTAGTGCAAGCTTGTGTATAGATTATCCTTCAAAAGGAAACGAGTCTTCCTCAGTTAAAGCTGCAGCTGTTGATAAATTGATACCTTAATTGGGAAGACTTTAAAAGGGCTGCTTTCTGCTATACCAAAATGTGTGTTCTTAAAAATGCCTTTGTTACTTGATTCAGGAGAAGCTACAATTTTTACTAATCACAGGATTATTTCTGAATACGGCTTGACCAATTTATACAACACCAAATTGCTTTGAGGATTATAACCCTATTAGTCAAAACATCTGTATCACAATGTCAGACCCAGTTATGTTTCTTTAAAGTCAAAGCTGTGCCTATTGCATGATATGTTTTGTCTTTTAAATGCTGCTTTTAGAGCAAGAAACCCTGACTCTTGAACAGTTCCACTGTTGTCTGCAAAAATCTGGGAAATATTCTTGTCAAAGCTCTAAGCAGCAGCAGCAGTAGTGTTACTGGAGTTGTCTCCATGCTTGACTCAAGCCACAGCACAACATGGGTGTAATGTTTCTAATGGTTAAAACTCTTAAAAGACTTGGGTTTATACTAAAAGTGTTGGAACTTTCTGGGAAACGTTTTTCTTATTATCTTGGAAACAAGTGTCGTTCCAAAACCTATATCTTGTACTTTAATAGCATTTTTCACAGTTAAGGGGTCTGGGAAAGTCTTGCTTTGACATAACCTTTGTTCAGAAGTTTCAGGATTCCGAACTGTGCTGTGTCCATTCATGGTGAAGTCATTGAGAAGATGATCAAAGGTTGGGCAGGCCATTAGAAGCTGATTCTATTATTATTATTATTATTTATTTATTATAAGCTTTTATATAGCGCCAGCGATGTACCTGGCACTTTACAGAGAATAAAATAGACACGGTCCCTGCCCCAGAGTTTACAATCTAAAGACAGGGGGAGAGAACTCAGGTACATGTTCTTGGCTTGGTTACAGTAAATTGGGAGTTTGCAGATAGCAGGGGGGGGGGATAATCCTGGGTGGGGATGACTAGTAGGAGTTAGGAAGGGCGGAGCAGAAGAGGTGGGTTTTGAGGAAGGACTTGAAGGTGTGGAGGGTGGGGGCAAGGCGGACAAGGGCAGGGAGGGAGTTCCAGGTGTGCGGGGCAGCAAGGGAGAAGGGGCAAAGGCGATTGGGGGAGCAGGGGCGGTGAGGGAGGGGATGGAAGAGGAGCGGCGTGCTCAAACCGGAGTTTAGAGGGAGATCAGGGCAGAGAGGTAGGGGGAGCGAGGTTGTGAAGGGCTTTGTAGGGGAGGACAAGGAGCTTGTACAGAATATGCTCAGGAAGAGGGAGGCAGTGGGGAGAGGAGAAGCTGCACATGGTCAAAGTGACAGGCTAGGTGGATGATCCTAGCAGCAGAGTTTTGAACCGAGATGAGGGAAGAAAGGTGAGAGCGGGAAAGGCCAGTGAGGAGGAGGTTACAATAGTTGAGGCGTGAGATGACATGGGCGTGGATGAGAGTTTTGGCAGAGGAGACAGACAGAAAAGGGCGGATCTTAGCAATGTTGTGGAGGGAGAAGCGACAGGATTTGGCCATGGAGTCAATGTAGGGTTTGAAAGTGAGGTGCGAGTTGAAGATGAAGCCCAAGCTATGGGCTTGGGGGACAGAGAGGATGGAGACCCCAGCAATGATAATTGACAGGGAAGAGGGAGAGGAAGGATTGGGAGGGAAGATAAGGAGTTCATTTTTCACCATGTTCAGTTTGAGTTGGTGTTGAGACATCCAGGCGGAGATATCGGAGAGACAGTTGGTGAGAGGAGCTTGTACAGAGGGGGAGAGGGCAGGAGTGTGGAGAGAGAGAGTTGAGTGTTGTCAGTGTATAAGTGGTATTGGAAACCGTGGGAGGCAATGAGTTTGCCTAGGGATTGGGTGTAGATAGAGAAGAGAGGAGGACCAAGGACAGAGCTTTGGGGGACCCCGACCGAGAGGGGCGGGAGGGGGAGGAATTAGGAAGAGATACATTGAAGGAGCGGTCAGAAAGGTATGAGGAGAACCAGTCGAGGACAGCGCCCCGGAATCCCAGGGATTGAAGCAATTCAAGCAGGAGCAAGTTGTGAACAGTGTCAAAGGCAGTAGAGCGATCAAGGAGGACAATAATAGAGTAGAGGCGGATGAATTTAGCCACAAGAAGATCGTTGGTGATCTTAGCCAGAGCGGTTTCAGTGGAGTGAAGGGGGCGGAAGACAGATTGGAGGGGGTCAAGGGAGGAGTTGGCGGAGAGGAGGTCGAGGCAACGGGAGTAGACGACCTGTTCCAGGAGCTTGGAAGCAAAAGGGAGGAGGGAGACAGGACGGTAATTAGAGGGTTCAGAGGGATCCAGAGTAGACTTTTTGAGGATGCGGGGAGACAGTGGCATCTCTAAAGGCAGAGGGGACGGAGCCAGTAAAGAGGGAGAGGTTGATGATGTGCAGGAAGGGAGGGGCGACGGTGGAAGCAATGGAGGTCGGGAGGCGGGAAGGAAGGGTCCAGGGGGCAAGTGGAGGGGTTGGAGGAGGAGAGCAGGGAGGAGATTTCTTCAAAGGAGGACAGGAGAGAGGTGGGGGGAGGAGGCGGAGTGGTAGGGGGAAAGGACTTGGAAGTGATTTCCAGGTGGATTGTGTCAATCTTAAGTGTTGAAAAAGAGAGCAAGATCCCGAGAGGAGAGAGAAGAGGGGAGGGGGAGGAGGACAGGGGGATTCGAGAAGGGAGTCAAAGGTGGAAAAGAGGCGGCAAGGGTCCTGGGAGCAGGACTCAATGTGGGAGGCATAGTACCGCCATCCAGCAAGGGAGATAACAGTTGAGCGATGAGAGGCAGAATCTGAAGTGGAGGAAGTCAGCGCAGTAGTGGGATTTGCACCAGAGGCATTCAGCAGCCCGGGTGCAGGAGCGGAGATGGCGAATGGTGGGGGTGAGCCAAGGGCGAGGGTTACGGGAGCGAGCTGGGCGGGAGGAGAGGGGGGCAAGGGAGTTGAGGGTGGAGGCGAGAGAGGAGTTGAAGGTGGAGATGGCAGAATCGGGGGAGGAGGAGGAGAAGACTGAGGGGAGAAGAGGGAGGAGGCAAAGTCCTGGGGCACAATGGTCTGCAGATTGCGGAATGGATGGGGAGATGGGGAAGAGGAGGGGGAGCAGTGGGAGAGGTTGAAGGAGGCAAGAAATGGTTATATATGGGATGGGGCCCGAAGGAGAGATTGGAGATGGAACAGTTCCTAGAAAACACGAGATCAAGAGAGTGACCTTCAGTGTGTGGGGGGGAGATTAGAGGAAGCGGGCGATGCAAGGCTGAGAGGGTGCATCAACATGAATACTGAAGTCGCCAAGGATGAGTGTCGGGATGTCATCAGAGAGGAATAGGGTGAGCCAGGATTAGAACCCGGAGAGAAAGGAGGAGAGGGAGCCGGGGAGAGGGGGGTAGATAACTGCAACACAGAGGTGTAGAGGGGAGTAGAGGCGGAGGGAGGGAGGGATCGGAACTGGCAGGAAGAGGCGAGGAGGAGGCCTACGCCACCACCCCGGCCTTCGGAGCAGGGCTGGTGTGAGATGGAGAGACCTCCAAAGGAGAGGGTGGTGGGGGACAGAGTCGGTGGGCGAGATTCAGGTTTCAGTAAGGGCGAGAAGGTGGAGGGAGCGAGAGAAGAAAAGGTCATGGCTATAGGGGACTTTATTAGCAGCGGAGTGACAGTTCCAGAGGGAGCAGGAGAATGGGAGTTGATCGGGGGGAGACAGGGAATCGGGATAAGATATGGGGAAAGGGGTGATGGGATTAGCGGCAGACGGGCCCTGTGGCAGAGGGGCAGGGGGCAAGAAGGGGGGGGAGGGGATGGTGGAGAGAGATTGCAGGCTTAGTGAGGGGCAGGAGGAGGGGAACGAAGTAGGGGGAGAAGCAGGTGAGAGGGGAGCGGGTGAGAGAAGGACGGGCATCTTGGTGGGTCGGTTACAGAAGGGGGGAGCTGGAATGGATCTTGAAGTTGTGCTGGTAGCCGCCGCCTTTGCCCGCCAACGGCTCAGAGGGTGCTGCCTTCCAGGCTGCCCTTCCTTATGGAATTCAGTTTACCTGGGCGGGAGGGGATGGGACACAGTCACCCAGCTGTAGCAGATCCCAGCAGTTTCAACTTCAGTGCTGTGTTTCCTGGCGATTGACATCTGTCTCTGTAAATCGGGGGCAGGGAAACTTTTCTGTCCTGGGGGTCGCTTTGAAATTAGTACAAGCTCCGAAGGCCTCATGCAAGTTGTGGGCCAGGGGTGCTTAAGGCAAAGGTGTACTCAAAAAATGGAGGGCCCAGATCACGGATTGAGAGATCCTTGCCATTGTGTGCGTCATGCCGACATCTTGCCTCCTTTACCCTGAGCTCAGTTTTTAGTGGTTGGGGACAGAAACTGGATCCAGGAGACAGATCCAGGAACTAGAAAGGGGCCACATAAAAATTTGCTGGCCCTGAGATTCTCTACCTCTGACGTAAAGTGACGTGCACGCAGCACTGAGGAACAAATAGTCTGATACAATGCACATAGTCCAAGAAAGTCGTTGTCTCTATAAATGGATAAGAAGTGTCTGCCTTCATTGAGACAGAAGCGTCTCTGCCGTGTTGGTCCCAAACATAAGAGATGGGTTTCAAATTATTTTTATTATTATTATAATCATTTATATAGCGCCAGTCGTGTGGCCTGGCGCTGTACAGAACATAGAAATAGACGCGGTCCCTGCCTGTGGCTTACAATCTAAAAGACAAGGAGGGGGAGACAGGGAGAGGGGACAGTGGGAGAGACAGGGGAGAAGACAAACATACATTCAGGCGGATGCGAAGTCTCAGGTGCGTGTGCTTGGCTTGGTTACAATCAGGTTGGTTGCAGCAGTCTGCAGAGGAGGGCAGACAGTAAGTATATGGGGAACGACTAGCAGGCATTGGGAAAGGCGGCGAGGAAAAAGTGGGTCTTGAGGAGGGATTTGAAGGAGCGGAGGGAGGGGGCAAGGCGGATGTGGGTAGGGAGGGAGTTCCAGGCATGGGGGGCAGCGAGGGAGAAGGGTCGAAGGCGGTTAGGTGAGCAGGAGAAACGAGGGAGAGTGAGGGAGGGGACAGAGGAAGAGCGGAGAGCGCGTGCAGGAGTGCGTAGGGAGATTAGGTCCGAGAGGTAAGGGGGAGCTTGGTTGTGGAGTGTTTTGAACGTGAATACCAGGAGTTTAAACAGGATACGTTCAGGAAGGGGGAGCCAGTGAAGAGAGAAGAGGAGAGGCTGCACATGGTCGAAGCGACGGGCAGAGTGAATGACCTTGGCAGCGGAGTTTTGGATTGCGATAAGGGGGGACAGGTGAGAGCGAGGGAGGCCAGCAAGGAGGAGGTTGCAGTAATCGAGGCGAGAGATAACCATGGCATGAACAAGGGTTTTGGCCGAGGAGGTAGAGAGAAAGGGGCGGATCCGAGCAATGTTATGAAGGGCGAATCGTCAGGATTTGGCAACAGAGTCAATGTAAGGTTTAAAAGAGGTGCATGTCAAAGATGAAGCCCAAGCTATGGGCTTGGAGAACAGAATGAACGGTGACTCCATCGATGCAGATGGGCAGGTTAGAGGGAGAGGAAGAGGAGGGAGGAAAAATGAGGAGTTCGGTCTTGGCCATGTTGAGCTTGAGTTGGCGTCGGGACATCCAGGTGAAGATATCAGAGAGGCTGTTGACGCGTGAGCGGACAGAAGAGAAGAGAGAGGGGGTAGAAAGATAGAGTTGGATGTCATCAGCGTAGAGATGATATTGGAATCCGTGGGAGGCAATAATTTTGCCAAAGCACAGGGTGTAAATAGAGAAGAGGAGAGGGCCAAGGACAGAGCCTTGGGGGACCCCAACCGAAAGGGGGAGGGAGGAGGAGGTCGACCCAGGGAGTGAGACTGTAAAGGAGCGGTCAGAGAGGTAGGGGGAGAACCAGTCAAGGACAGAGCCGTGGAAGCCCAAAGAGTAAAGCGAGTCTAATAGGAGCGAGTGGTCGGCAGTGTCAAAGGCAGCAGAGAGGTCAAGGAGGACAAGAATGCAGTAGAGGTGCTTAGATTTAGCGACAAGTAGATCATTGGTGATCTTGGCCAGGGTAGTTTCAGTAGAGTGGAGGGGGCAGAAGCCGGATTGTAGAGGGTCCAGGGAGGAGTTGGCAGAGGAGGTCGAGGCAGTGGGAGTAGAAACGTTCCATAAGCTTTGAGGCAAAGGGAAGGAGGAAGACTGGCCGGTAACTATTTCAAATGCTATTTTTTATTGAACCGTCTGACTGCTGTTGGGAAAAATAAACTTTCAGGCTGCACAGGCCTCTTCCTCAGGCACGTAGTATGCTGGCATCTCTTTTCTCCCTATCTAACTCCTCTCCCTCCCCCAGGTTACCTTGCCTCCTACACTCCCACCCTTCTCGTTTCGTGCCTCCCTATATCTACCTGTCCTACATTGCTCAGTTTATATATTTGACTGGCTACGCTCCATGCCTGCGGAAGGGCCCCCCATGTGTGGCCAGAAAGCGTACACGTTTTCCCCAACAGAAGTTGGTCCAGTATAAGAGATCATTTGAACTACTTTGTCTCCATCTCGCACAGAATATAAAGTAAGGAATGAGTGTATATAAGGTTTATGATAAACTTCTGAATAATTGTGGTGTTGGATTGACTGTCTCCTAAATGCTAGCTGCAGATTTTCTTATAGAAAATGACCCAACTTCACTGTCTTTGATAGTCTTTTACAATTACAGCCCATTTGTCTTGGTTTGTAGAATCGAGCACCGCTTCCTTGACCTCATGTATTGAATCCACAATGCCAAACTCTTGAATCTTGTTCCTGGGTGGTTGTTTTGCTACTGTTGTACTTTTTTTTTTTTTTTTTTAATTGAAGTAGATTTTAGTTGAGAAACATCAAACATGGTCTTACAATGTCAAGTTTAGTTTGGCTCTGAAATGAAGTGATGTTTAAAAGCTTCCTTTTTTTAGCATTCAGGTTAAATTCTATACAAGCTTGTAACATTCTGAATAAAAAGTGTCTGGTCTTGCTATTTGACAGCATCCATGGAATCTCCTATACCAGGGGTGGGGAACCTTGCTCCCAGGGTACAAAGGTGGCCTGCATCAGGTTTTTATGGCCCCCTTCCAGTTCCTGAATCTGGCTCTTAGATCCAGTTCCTACCTCCGGCCACTGAAAAACTGATCTCCGAGTGAGGGAGCAGAGATGAGGGCAGGCACATAAGCATAGGGGAAAGAGAGCTGCCACAAATCCATGATCTGGACCCTGCGTTTCTTGAGTGTACACCCTTGAAGCACCTGTGCCGCCAACCTCCATGTGGCCCTTGGAGCTTGTACCAATTTTCAAAATGACTCCTGGGAGGAAAAGGGTTCCCCACCCCTGTCGTATGCTTTCAGGAATTTTATGACCTACACAGAAGACTGAAAGCTTCTTTATTGTGAAATAAAAGAAATCCCTCCCAAGTCAAACTTCCTCTGCAGGTCACCCTAGCTAATGCACTAGCTTACAATTTGACAACTTTCCGTAGGAAAAGTGCGTAGGTCATAGGAAGAGGTCAATAGAACTGTCCTGATACATAGCTGATAACTACTTCTGTAGAAATGCCTTGGAATAAAGCAGTGCCTAATTAGTGCAGTCTGCTGGGATTAGAAACGTGTAATTCTGTGCTTAAAGTGGTAATGCAATTATTAATAAACAAGGCGTCCTCTGTCTTCTAGGAGGTTGGAGGAATGGCCACATCTGTACTGCCAGTGACGACGAAAAAAAAATCAGAATTTCGCCTGGAAAATCTACATCATGCCAATGTGACTTGTCTCTTGGGCAGTGTGGTTGGTGTGAAAGCCATATTCCATAGAAGTAGGTTTCCGTGACTAATCTGGATACTGCTTCAGTTTGCATGTGAACAAAGTGGACTGCAGCTTCTTCCTTGCTGTCTTCGGTAGAAAGGAGATTGTGAAGTTGACTGCATGGAGGGGCGGGGGAGGGTGCAGTGTTGCTTTCTGAAGTGAGAAAGCTGGAAGGCCGCAGTGTTCTGGATAACTAACATTCTGAAATGTGGGGCAGGACGCTGCTTTTCATAGCAAGAAAATATTGCTACCTGCTTTCTCTGATAGAGAGAAACTTGTTTTAATCTATTGGCCACAAGGATATCTCGAGAACTCATGAACCTGCCTAGTAGAAAAAGGTTGGTGACTTAGAGGGAGTCTCTGTGCCTATGCAAAAATTATCTGAATTAATTCCTGCCTAGATCCCCACCCCCAGCATTGCTAATAGAGGGAAATGAAGCTTTGGCACTCGGAATACCAATGGTTTGAAACTGCCTAGAACGTTTTCAGATGCAGTGCTTAGCTGAAGGCCGTAGGTGTATTGAGTGCAAATGGGGCTAGCAACTTTAATTCAAATCAGTGTTTTACAGTGATTTCTGATAAGGCTATCTGGTGTAACCAACAATGGGTGTGTAGTGTTGATGGCTCTTAACTTTCTTTGGTTGTCTGTGTAGATTCCTCAGAGCTGAGCACAAGACTTGAACTATTCCTAGTACAGGGAACCTCCTCTCCTTTCTCTTAAGAGCATTCTTTACTAAAATTATGTACTCCAGGAACATTTGTTTAATGGCCAGTAATGAAGAATGTTGTAGTAACTCTTGCCCATTCCAAAATTAGTTAACCGGTTACCAGGACAAGTGTTCTAGTTATCCTCTTAAACACATACCATAACAACAGTCAAATATAGTTTATTGAAGCCGAAGCTATTTCAATCTTCCAAATTTTTTTTTACTATTTAAACATTTATACATTTATACATAAAAAGGTAATGTTTCCTGAGGGACCAAACATACCTAAATCCCTCGTTTAATACACAAAACTAAGTCCCAGCAGAGAAGGGTCCATAATGAAAACATCGTCATCCAAAATCGATCGTGTTTGCGCTTACCAAATCCCCCTTCTAGAGAACAATTTAGTTCAATCATTTGTCAAAGGGATGGCATTACGTCTGCGAGTTACTGCCAAACCAAATTGGGCCACTGCCCTCGAAGCATAAGAGTCATGGGGATTTAAGAAGGCTCGCAAGGAGCCCCTAAGACCAACTAGGTTAGACAGGGGATATAGTATGTCCTGCAATTTTTCCCTCAGATCAGAGAAGGCAGGGCACTGAAAGAAAGCATGCCCAAGAGAGTCTGGAACAAAGGGCACACAAGTGGGGCAGTATCGTTCCTCCCTCGGGATCCCTCTATGCTTACCCTCCAAGATCACCGCCGAAAAGGAGTCGCATCTGAAAAGCGTAAACGCCCTCCTTTCAGCGGCGTCGAGCCAAGTGCACAGGTAGCAATCCTTAAACCGAGAGGGATCCGGTGGGCAATAATCTAGCACCACTCTTTGTGTTCGTATAAGGGCTTCTTGTGTTTGCAACTCCTGGTCTGCCAGTCTTCTCATGAGAAGTGTCTCTGTTAATTTAGGACCAATGGTCCATAAGTACTCCCTGGAAAACCCCAATTTTTTGACTTCCTCTCCTACTGCTAGATCCCAGTCCTTCAATAGCCCATGTGCCACCACTATAGGGAGTAAGGATTTATCCCGCGGGGGAAAGAGCAGAGCCCTTATCCAATATCTAAATATCTGGCGGAGAGCGACCTGCTTAAGTGTAACACTGCAGGATTCGGCTCTCAATATTACCTGGGGGCTACCTCTAGGGACTCCCAGGATTGTACGCAAAAACCCATTTTGGGCTGCCTCCAGCTTATCAAGACAAGGCATACCCCACACTGGGGCAGCATAAAAAAACTGCGAGATAACTTTTGCCCTGAACAATTGCAGTGCGGGTAAGACCAGTTTTCCTCCAGGACCAAAGAAAAAACTGGTAATTGCCGCAGACGTACGCCTGGCCTGGGCCCTGGCTGCCTCAAAATGGAGATTCCAACTGCCTGTACAGGAAATTAGCACCCCCAAATACTTGTATGAGGGAACCTCCTCTACCAAATTTCTGCCTATGGACCATTTATGATACTTGCAACACCCTCGCTTTCTCATTATCATTACTTTAGTTTTTTCATAGTTAATAGTTAATGCCTCCCTATTACAATAGGCCCCAAATGAGTCCATAGCACGCCTCAGGCCCACGAGTGAGCGTGAGACCAAAACTGCGTCGTCCGCATATAAGAGAGCTGGAATGATCCTATCTCCAACAACGGGGGTGTGTGAATTTTTGCTCTTCAGAAAAGGGTTGACATCATTCAAGTAAAAGTTAAATAATGCCGGGGCCAAAATACACCCCTGTCTTACCCCTACCTCCACTGATACTTTGCTGAACACATACCATAATGCCTTTCCCCCCCAAGGGGTTGGGCTAGTTTGCAGTGGCTCCAACTTTCCTGAAATAGTAGCTATTTAAGAACTTGATTAAGCTTTTCCCCCCCGTGCATATAAGGACTGCATGTGGAAGAGCGTGAAACGCTTGAGAGATGGTGGCTTTGAAGCAAAGGTGTCAACATCCTGATAAAATAGGGTGGCAAGAGGTTGGGCTTAAATTGAGGACTTGGAATGCCAACACGAGTTCTGTGGCTTTTCCCGGGAACGTTTTCACACAAAGCGCTAAGTCAGTGAAAGTCCCTACCACCACCTTTTTCCTTCGTGTGAACAGGACAAGCCAGGTGTAATGCATATATTCGATGCAAATACTTGGAAACCAAGGTTTAACAATTGTACTTATTCCCCTCCTGCATTTTTAAACATGTTACAGGATCAATCGTGCTTTCAGACCGCCTTCATCCCAGTCATGTGTTTCTTGCTTTATACTGCCTGTTCTTCTGGAAGGAACACCAGGTTTTTAAAAGTTCCAGATACCTAGCAATGGCCACAGCAATTCAAGAGATAACCTTGACATCGGAGGAGAAGTGGGAAGAGTTTAAACCCACAATTACAGTTGCACGCTGCGGGAGAAAAGACGCATGTGAACACAGCATTATCAGAGCAATGAGACAGAAAGATAATCCTTGAATCGACTTTTTGAGTGGACTTGTCTCCCACAAAAATTCATTAAGCTGCAGAAATATTATTTTCATCAAAAAATGGTGACTAGATGGTTAGCAAGTTCAAGAAAGCATAAACACCTTTATGGTTCCCACTGACATAAGTAGTGCAGTGTTTGCTCTCCTGATTATAATCCACCACTTCACTTTCTTGTCACTACTGCCAACACTACATTGAGAATAAAGGATTCCCTGTTGATTATACTACTTTTCATAGCGTTCATACAGGGATTATTACTACCTTTTGATATGTGGTGTATACTAAAGCACTTCAGAGAACAGTACTATATCTACAGCACAGTCAAGCTAAACTATAGTTCCTTCTAGACTGAGAATACTTGGTACATAGTGGATTGGATTTCTTTGAGGTAATGCGTGGCTGAGAGAAAATTACCCATGTCCTGCACATGCCCACCTTCTGTGATTGGTCCGTACAATACAAAGTATTGGAAAACCCAGCTTTTAATACCAAGGCAGCAAAGAAGCAGTCAAAACCATTTGCAAATTGGATAAACAACTTCCCAAATGTATTCTTGCCCATCCTTTGTCTCTCCTAGATTCACTTTACAAAGTTTGTCACGTGTACCTGTGACTTCAACTTTGAACGTATCCCTCTCTCTCTCTCCTTACAGCCTCCCGATGGAAAACTCCCTGGGAGCAGGTTCCTGCCTCAAATGATAGTTCAGCTCGAGGCACATTGCTAGTGCTCTCTATAGATACCTAACAATAATAATTGTATATGTTGGAATACTCTTCAGACTCGCAGCAGTGTTGGAGTAAAATGTGTTTCCCAAATTTGACTTAAAGCTTAGCCAGTGTCCTGACCCTTTTTTATTTAGAAAATATTTTGTTGCCCTTGGTAGTAGCTATCCTCTTCCATGAATCTTGTAAAATCAAACAATTGTAACAGAAATCTATCTGAATGCAGTACTGTCTTAAGCCTCTGCCTGTACCTCCCAATGCTAGTAACTTCATGGCGAGATTGCTGGCTGTCTTTCCTCTGTTAGAATTGGAGGTTTCTGGAAACTTTGAAAAATCAGAGTAATTAGTCTTTGCTTTACTCAATTCAACCTGCTCAGTTCCTAAATGTTTTAATTGAAATTACCTGTGAAACGGCGTATCCTGCCGGAGGGGAAATACTGATCTGTTACGGAAATGAGACAGTGAAGCATACAGGATTATGTATATAAACATCATATGGTGATGTTTATATAAACCAGGGGGGGAGGGCCACAGCCATTGGGGTCGTGATGGGGCAGGGGAAGTATGGTCCTGGGGATATGTTTGATCTGTGAGGAGGGACAGATGCTTGGTGTCTGTCCCCCTCCCCAAAGCAGGGGGTGAAGTGGCTCATAATCAGGGGGCCCTGGCTGGAAGCTGATGCTGTTGAACGCGAGGTTGGCAGTTAACAAAAATGCAACTGTCCAGGAATTTATCCTGGACCATGCGGCCGACCTCGTGTGCATCACGGAGACCTGGCTGCACGCTGAGTCAGGGCCTATTTGGGCTGACTTTGTTCCAGCTGGGTACTCTGTGCAGCATCAGTCACGGCTAGAGGGATTGGGGAAGGGGGGGGGGGACAGTGATGTAGCCATTGTGTTTAGGGAATCCTAGTCTGTTAGGAGGTATCTGGTGCAATCCGTATCGGGTATTGGTGATCTCTATCTTGTGATTGGTTTGGCAGGAGACAGATGGGGGTTGCTGCTAGTATACTGTGCACCTACCTGTACTGCAGCATCTCTACACGCGCTGACGGAGCTGGTGTCGGGTGGTATTATGGTCCCCAAAGATTTGGTCCTGGAGGACTTCAATATTCACGCCGACTCCAGTCTTGGTGGGGCGGAGTGAGAGTTCATGGCAATCATGGGCCTGTCTCAGTTAGCCCAACGCATGACTGAGGGCATACCCTGGACCTGATTTTTCGCACCGGCCTTGAGGCAGGGGATCCATCGGTGGGGAAGGTGGTTGCTGAGCCCTTGTCATAGATGGATCATTATCTCCTGCAGACCTGTCTCCCAGCACACGTTTGTTCCCAGAGACATGTGGAACCAATTTGGTTGGTCTGCCCTGAGAGACTGATGGAACCTGAGGTTCTGGAATGCTCTTAGGGAATTACCTTCTGATTGGGACGACCGCCCGCTCAATGACCACGTTACGTTTTGGATCACCTTGTTGAATGAGGCCATCGACCGGACAGCCCCCAGCTGTCCTTTTCCTCAGCATTGGCACCACAGGCTTCCCTGGCTTACCAAGGACCTGCGGTGGCTGAAGCAGGAAGGGCAGTGGCTAGAACGATGGTGGCACCAATTGCAATATAGAGCTAATTTACGAGCTTATGCGGGCAGCAAAGAAGAAATTCTTTGCTACCCTCCTATCGTCTGCGAAGTCTCATCCAGCAGAGCTTTTCCAGGTGGTGAGGGGGCTGGTCGGTCTGGCCTCCCTCCACCTGGAACTTGAACCATCTGGTGCCCGCCTGTGACTTGTTTGTTGATTACTTTGCGGATAAAATCGCTCGAATTCACCACAATTTCAAAGTCACGCTTAATACAATAGGAGAACCAGAGGCTGTGGAAGCCCCGCCTTGTCTGGCTTCACGGGATCAGTTTCAGTGGGTATTGCCAGATGATGCAGAGGATGTTCTTGGGGTGGTCAGAGCCACCTCGTGGGAACTGGACCCGTGCCCGTTCTGGCTGCTCAAGGCCAGCTGGGAGACGTTGGGGCCGCTGCTGGTGGGGGTGGTCGATGCCTCCCTTAGGGAGGGCAGAATGCCGAGCTGCCTCGAGGAGGTAATGGTGCAGCCTCTGCTCAAGAAACCATCGCTTGACATTGACTTCATTGCCAGCTATCGCCCTGTCTCTAATCTTCCCTTTTTTTAGGGAAGATTGTTGAACGGGTGGTGGTGGCTCAGCAGTTTCAGGATCAGTTTTCTAGATTCCTCACAGTTTGACTTTCATCCGGGACCCGGGTTATGGTACAGAGATTGTGCTTGTGGCTTTGGTCGATGACCTTCACCGGGAATTGGATTTGATCTGTCAGCTGCTTTTGATACCATTGACCACGAGATGTTGGTGACTCGCTTGCGGGACTGAGCTGGGGTGGGCGGAATTGTTCTCGAATGGTTCAGCTCATTCCTGGCTGGAAGAACTCAGTGGGTGGTGCTTGGGGATTGTTCTTCACCTCCCCGGGACCTCTCGTGTGGAGTCCTGCAAGGTTCCGTTCTGTCCCCTCTCCAGCTCAACATGTCTATGCAGCCACTGGGCGAGGTCGTGAGAGGGTTTGATGTTCGGTGTCGTCAATATGCGGATGACACCGAACTCTACCTCTTTTTCACCCAACCCAGACCCCCGCAGTCTTGGTGCTTACCCAGTGTTTGGCGACTGGGGGGTGGGGGGGACTGGATGAGGGTAGTAGTAGTAGTATTTATTCACGGCGTACACTAGGATATTGCCAAACACAAAAATAGAATTGAAAATACAATAAAAACACCCCGCAGGGGGCCCTATATATGTAATTATACATAAAAAAGGAGAAAGTTGTAATAAGTGACAAAACTACCAAATCCGCTCAAGATGGTAAAATTAAACCCAGTGCTAAACACTAGCCACCACAGCTCTGATCTAAGTTTGTAGTATAATATTTCTAAGGGGATGATTGAAAGCTACCCATTTGAGTCTTACTGTCCAGAAAGTTTTGCCTGAGTTGCACTGCCTGAACAGTATAAAAAGCCATATTCTTAATAGCCTGGATGGAGGTATTGGATAACAGGAGGGATAAGAGTGAGTCAACTGAGGCATCCGAATATTCTTGAATGAATGACGACAGATATTTCTCCCTTATTCCCATCATAAAGATGGCAAGAGAAAAAAAGATGGGCCACCATCTCCACCACGGAGCCATCAAATGGGCAGAGCCTATCTGAAAAGGGAATCCCTTGTATGCGCCCTTCCAAGACCTTTGAAGGAAGGGAATTCGCCTGAGCTCTAAAAATAAGCCGCTTGGCCCTAATGGTAATTGGGGAATCCAAATAATCAGGAATCTGTCCCTGCTTAGGCAACCAGGACAAATAAGACCTCATGAGGGGAGGCATTAACAACACCTATCTCTCTCTCTGCCGGTTGATGTCACCAACTCATATCTGAATCTCTTTCCAGATTATCCCTGTAGATTTATGACTTAAATACTCAGCTGACAGTCCTATGGAGCATAAATAAGAATTAATTTCCTGTATCCAAGGATTCACGCAAAAGTCTTCCAACATCTCTTTGACAAACTCTGAGGAACAGAAGTAATGAGATTTCCACCAATACTTTAGGGCTGATTCTACTGCCCTTTGAAACCATCTTTTCTGACCCAATTCCAGTCTAGTCAAGGCATGAGGAATGGCTGGTGGATTGCCAAGCAGAGCAGAAAGGAACTTGACCTGAACTTCAGCCAATCTGCAGGCTTCTGAAATAGCTCACAATTCTGCCCCATATAACAGTTGGCCACCAATCTTGCTGTTGAATGCCTGGAGGGCATGAGTAATGGAGTCTCTGCCCTGCTGAGTGAAAAAAGAAAGTAAAGCATGAGGTGGGACCTCAATAGCCCCCAAAACATGCTCCTTCCACTTGCCATATTTGTGAAACAATATTCCCAAATATCGATAGGAGGCTACTTGCTGCATGGGGTGCCCCTCAATCTTCCAACTGTACAACGTCCTCCTGTTAGTGAAGACCAGCACTTTAGATTTAGAATGGTTAATTGATAACTTGTTAGCTTTGCAAAACTCCGCGAAAGCTGCCATCTGCCTTTGGAGCCCTACTTGGGTCTGAGACAGAAGCATGCCATTGTCGGCATACAGGAGGCATTCAACTGGCCTATCTGCAATCTTTGGTGGGAAGAATCTTGTTTCAGACATTATCGGAATAATGCCATTTATAAAATAATGTAAAAGGGCAGGGGCCAAAACACAGTCCTGTCTGACACCTCACTGGATGTCAGCTGGTTCCGTTATATGACCCTGGAAATCTACCCTTACCACCAAAGAGGAGACGGTATATAAGGTTTGAATTAACTGTAGAATTCTCCTGTCCAACATAGACCTCCTTAGCTTATCCCACATAATACTTCTATCTATAGAGTCGAACGCGACTCTCAGATCCAAAAAGGCTGCAAAAAAAGAGTAATTCCATGCCCGATACTTGCTGACCACATGACTTAATAAGCA
Source organism: Sphenodon punctatus (assembly GCA_003113815.1). NCBI lineage: Eukaryota > Metazoa > Chordata > Lepidosauria > Sphenodontia > Sphenodontidae > Sphenodon > Sphenodon punctatus. Next base: position 58,155 of record QEPC01005841.1, read on the forward strand.
ATATTGCTCTATTGTAGAGCGACCGGCCTGGAAGCCTGCTTGTTCAGCATGAATAACATTTTCCTGGCTTGTCCATGATGTAAACCTAGCCAAAAGAAGCTTACCATAAATCTTCTCGACAACACAGAGAAGACTGATTGGGCGATAATTGGCTGGGTCCAACCGTTGACCCTTCTTATAGATAGGAACTACCATGGCTCTAGACCATAAGATGGGGATTCTCCCTGTGTTATTGATTGCCATGAACAGCTTGGCTAAAAGTGGAAGCCACCATGCCTTATAAACTTTTATAAATTCTATACTGGACGAGGGTGAGACTGACTGAAGCTGAATCCCGACAAGATGGAGATGTTGGTGGATAAGACGTCCCGTCATGGATGGGGTCCATCCCACACTGGCTTCTCAGGTTTGTAGTCTGGGTGTGCCCCCTCGATTTCCCAGCTCCACCTAGATGTCCAGGTGGAGACTGTGTGGTGAGGAGCACGTTTCGCATCTGATGTGGCGGCTTCAGCCGTATATCTCAGACTCCAACCTAGCCACTGTCATCCATGCTTTCATTACCTCAAGACTAGACTATTGTAACTCGCTGTACGTGCGGCTCCCCATGGTGACGGTCCAGAGACTGAAGGTGGTGCGGAATGCAGCGACCTGCCTCCTTATGGGAGTGGGCTACTGTGAACACATTACACTAGTGCTCTGCTCTCTGCACTGGCTGCCTATGGTCTTCCAGGCCTGATTCAAGGTGTTGGTTTTGACCTATAAAGCCCTAAACGGTCTGGGCTCCTCATACCTGCAGGACCACTTCACTCCCCAGGCTCTAGAGTGGCCCTTGCAGTCAGCCTGGGGCGCCTTCTTGGAGATCCCTCGGGTATCCTGGGAGTTGACTCTGGAGAGGGCGGTCTCGGTGGCTGCACCTAGACTGTGGAACTCCCTTCCAGCGGCGACCCGATTGGCTCCGGATCTTCCCTCCTTTCGATGAAAATGCAAGACCTGGCTGTTCCGCTAGGCATTCGGTGGGGGGTGGGTTAGGGTAGTAGGGTGATTTATTTTTTACCCCCAGTTTAATTTAATTGTACAGTTTCTTAATGTTTTAATATATGTATTGTATCTGTTTTATTTTGCTGCTGTTAGCCATCTCGAGCCACTGTGAGCGGAAGAGGTGGGATAAAAATATTTTAACAAATAAATATTGGTAGTAGTAATTAAACGCAGTATATGTTACGAGTTTTAGAGTACTTTGAGAAGTCAGGCTAAGAAGTTGACGCGAGCTGAGAATCATGGGATGGTTGGGATAAAGAGCAAACGAGCTAAAGGTAAATCTTATCAGGAAATCAGGCAGACTCGACAGGAGAATTGACCCCTCAGCTGGTGTGTCTATCCTAAATGCCTATGTTAAGGAGGTTTAGGAACTAAACTGCTTTCTAAAACCTTGCTCCATTTAACTTTGGACCTTCCAGATTTCCAAAAAAGGAAGTGTTAATCTTGGCAGCATTGCTGCAGATGCTCTTGCCTTTCCCTCTGAAGATAGCATGCATTAGAAACATTGAATTGTTCTCTCTAATGGAATCCAGAGTACTGTCCACTCCCACAGAAATAATCCCTGTGAAAAGACATCTGATTATTATGCAGTTCTAGCTTAACATCAGATTATTATTTTTTTAAAACTTTTACCAAAGAATTGCAGATCCGATGGTATTACGAATGAAACATGACTGCTCAATCGGATCCAGGCTTCACAACAGTAGCCTTTCCTTTGCATTTAATGAGCTGGAAGATGGAATGAGTAACAAGGCTTTGACTTCCGGGATAAGACAATGGATCTTTCTTACTGGGGGATGGTATCCTGTTCTCTTATAGATCAAACCCATGTGAACTTGTCTTTAAAAGGTTTTTAAAAGAGGGAGATCTGGAGACCAGAAGACAGAATTGCCCCTGTAGAAGACTATACTTTGAACTTTGTCCTGTACTACACCATTGTTACCTTGCAATTCTTTAGCCAAACTTGTGCTCTTGTTTCCATCTGATCCTGGAATTTGTGTTCTTTATTGATTGTAGTGTTGACCACACGAGCAGTGCAAAGTTCTTGGTTCATTTTCCCCACATTCACAAACTCTTTCCAGTTGTGAATGTATCAAAAGCATGCACGCAGCGATGGATAGTGTTGCGAGCACAGGTGGGAAGCCTTTTCCTGCACAATGGCTACTCTGAATATTAGTACAAGCTGCTGGGGGCAGGGATACTTAAAGGGTGTGCCTAGGAAGGCGAGAGTTGAGATCATAGATCTGTGGCATGGAACTGTCTCCTTATGTGCATGCTGAGTAGGATGAAAAGCTATTTAAAAACCTGGTCTGGCCTCACAATAGACGTTGGTTTATTTAAAGATTGTTCTTTGGTTCTGGTTTTGTTACATCCTGTAACATGAAGATGCTTTGATATTTTGCATAGATTTTCCAGCTGGGACGTGTCCACTGCTGAAGAGGACAGTAGCAGTATTGAGGCTTTGTAACAACCGTTCTCTTGCTGTGCTACCCGCTGACGGTGACTCTTTAATATGCATGGTTTGAAACCTAACCCATAAGCAAAAGTTAAAGTTGCAGAGGACGGGACAAGCAAAGGGTTTATCAAAAAGCTGGCTTGTAAAATTCCACAGTGAGATGGGGAGCACAGGACTATTTATTTATTTATTTAACTTCCTGTCTCCCTTGCCAAAAGCCCGGCGGAACAGCCAGGTTTTGCACCTATCTGGAGGGCACCTCACCCTCCGGACCCTAGATCTGCCCCTGTGGTCGGCTAGGAGCGCCCTCCTCAAAGTTCCCCGGCTATCCTGGGTGGCGACGATGGAGGTGAGGGGTGGGGCGTTTTCCGTCACCGTGCCTTGGCTGTGGAACTCCCTCCCCGACAGAGTTCCACCTGACCCCCGCCCCAACCTCCCGCCCAAGGTCCCCCTGCCCCAACCTGACCCCCAACCGCTGCCAAAGCCTCCCGCTTCCCCGCACAATGTCCCCCTGTCCAAGCCTCCCACCCCCCGCGCAACATCCCCCTGACCCGACCTGACCCCCAACCCCCACCCAAGCCTCCCCAAACCCCGCGCAACATCTCCCTGCCCCCAAGCAACATCCCTCTGCCCCAACCTGTCCTCCCAAACCTCCCACCCCCCCACACAACATCCCCCTGCCCCAACCTGATATGTAGTCCCAGCATGCCAGATAAGGAACATGTTGCTGGCCCTAGTGCATGCGCGTGCCCCACCACGGGCCCTTTAAACAACCCAGCGGCGGTGGAGGGAGGTGTCTTGGTGCTGGCGGCGGCGAAGGAGGGCTGGTGGTAGCAGCGGTGATTTGGGTGTGGGGTGAGAAACGGAGAGAAAATGGGTGTGGGTGT
>QEPC01005841.1:61571-83595 GCA_003113815.1 Sphenodon punctatus
AGAATGACTGAATGTGTGTACATGTGTGCGTGAGTGCTGGGGAGGGGGGAGTGAGTGCATGTAGGGGGTAGGAGACAATGACTGAGTGAATGGGCCGGGGGGGAAGGGAAGGGGGAAGTGACTGAGTAAATGTGTGAGGGTTTGCTGTGTGTGTGTGATGTACTCTGGCTCATTGTGCTGGTTGGTTCTTGGTGGCTCAATGGGTTGATCCTCTTAAGAGGATGAAGGCCAAGCATGCTTCCTTTGTATTGAGTGAGTGTGCGTGTTAGGTGTGTGTCAAGCAAACACTGGGTGTTTTTACACACACTTCTCCTGCGTGTTTGCTGTTATATCCTGAACGTGTCTAAATCACTCACCCGGATCTTAAACATCTGGCTCTTTGAACTTCTTCATAGAACTTTCTCCAGCACTTTTGTGTGTAAAAAGTTCTCCTGGTGAACTGCTTTGCTCCAGGCAGCTGTGGTCACTTGGTTTCCATGGCAGCCCTTCACGTCTACAGCTGCGGCTACTTTAGGCTGCCTCAGGGCAGTGTTTGTGTGAAGAATGCATCCAGGAACGGCCTCAGGGCAGTGTGTGTGTGTGAAGAATGCATCCAGGAACTGCCTCGGCGGTGTGGGGGGGGGTGTGCGCGCGTGAGAAAATAATGCATCCGGAACTTACTTGTGTATTTGTAAACCCAGAGGATTGAAAGACCAGCACTTTAAGGTGTGTGTAAAAATGCCCATTGACAATGACCTTGTGGAGAGCTAGGTCGTCTTTATGGGACCCTTTCCTCAGCTGAACTCTGCAATCCTTGATGTAGTCCAGCCCTAAGATTTGTCCTAATTAATGAGGAGTTAGTGTCATAGCCCTGTTTTCCAAACAAAATCCCTTCTTCTTTGCTTGAATGTAACTAAACAGAAGTTATGCCCTGACTCGCACTCTAACACAGAGATTTATTTGCACGTAAATCACCCTCCTTGAACAGAGTCAGACTGTGCCCAAATACCTGCCTGAGTTTGAGAGTATGATGGCATAATCTGGACCAATTAGTGATTAAATGAACTTGCCACGGGCCACATTTGGCCCCCAGCCCTGAGCTTCCCCACCCCTGCACTAGGCCACTCTGAAGTCTCTGAGAGAGCTGTATCTGGTGAAGCCCAGCTCGAGCCATGTGGCATCTGCATTTGGCAGCCGGCAGTTCAGTTCATTCCCTCAACCCAGATTTCCTAGTGCCTCCATGAAGATAATGGGCAAATTAGAGGATCTAAGGGCTCCGAAAGACAGGAGTTTGGTGGCTGAAAGGCAGTTTCTCATCACGTCTCTTTGGGGCAGATCCCTCTATGAAGGACGTGGACCATTTTGCTGAACCCCACGCACCTCCTTCAGATGGAGCAGAGGTATCTTGTTGCCAACCACGCTGAATGCCTCTGAAGCATGAGAATGGATGTCTCCCTTCTGTCCACCGACAAGGCAGAGATCATCTCTCCGTGCTACTATGTAAGGCACTGGATCATGAACAGCGTTGGTGGGATCAGGCATGATGTAGAGTGGGGCAGGATCAGGTCTGCTGCCAAGTCCGGTGACAAACCCAAGGAGCAATTAGTGTAAAATGTCAGGCTACGGGCGAGAGGACCAAGGACAGTAATCAAGCTCAGGGACAGTCTGGAAATAAACTATGGTGCCAGTCCAAAGAGGCTGGGACAAAACACTAGCCAAAGACTGCGGCGAAGGAGCGGAGAGTTGGCTGGGCATGGGCAAGAGCTAGGGGGCTGGAGGTGAGCCCAAGGAGCAGGCAAGCACAAACATAGACAAGTTATCCCACCCAGCTTTCTCTTTTATGCTAGGAAGTTACCCAGATGTGGCAGGGGCAGCTGGGAAGAAACCCTCCAGCTCCCTGCTTGAGTGCAGGATGTCAACAGCTACAGTGGATGGTGTTAAATGAGATGCAGCCATGCATGGCCGCCCATCAACCACCCAGCTGACTGACCGCTCATGTGAAGGTGGTGTGGGTGGATGCATGCTCTCGTGGCCCATGCAGCACCCGCTCGTTGCCACTCGCGGGGCACCGGCGAAAAAGCCAGCATGCCCCGTGTGGGAAAAGACAAAACTGTGCATGGGGACAGGTGCCCATGCTTCCCTGGCTCGTGTGAACCAGGGTGCCCACCCATGCCAGCAGACAGGTCTGCAGCCCCACTGCCTCCCAGTCCTACCGGGAGCTCTTAAATGGGTAATGGCTGCCTGTATGAGTTGTTTGCCGGGCCAGTCGGTGGTGGCGGGAGTGCTTGGAGGCTGCCTGCGTGGGTGCGGTGGCCGCCCAGGAAGCCATCTCTCCCTGCTCCGTGTGTGTGTGTGTGCTCTGTGGCTGTACCACTCAGCAGACATAAGTCTTTATTTAAAAATGCCCTGTGTCTCAGAGAGATGTCTTTCCAGCCTCTTTTTGAAAACCTCCATTGATCAAGAGTTCTTAGTGTTAGTGTTCACAACCAATATGAACAATTAAGAAAGTATTCTGTTTAACAAGGGAAGCAAGGAACAAAATGAGTTTTTTCCAAAATTAGTCTTCCCTTATGATGATATATCACGTCATTATAATGCAGCAGCAAAACGCATTGTCAGCATTGTTTTGAAGTCCTTCTAAAAAAAAAACAACACATGGAAATTCCACCCAAAAAAACCCTTTCAGGGTTAGGAGAAAAATTAAGTTGCAGACAATTTCAGACAAGCAGATAAAAACATGGAAATTGAAAGATAAGTGCATGTCTAAACTTACATGCAGTATGTAAACAGTAAACATGTGGTACACTGTCTTACTCTTTCAAGCAAAATTCTCTTCTACAGGATATGGAAACACCAAAGATGGAGACAGAAAAGGGTGACCTGCACTTTCATTTCTGTGCCATCCAGTGCCACCCGTCTCCATGCCACCCGACTCTCTCTCTCAACTAGCTTTAATGTCATCATACCCCATCCAGCCACAGTGACACCCCCATTTAGTGTAATGGCCACCTTCCTCCATCACTGGTGTCATTGATGGCCATTGCTTACAAGTAAAGCACCGAGCACTGGTGAATGAGGGTGACTCTTGGGCAAATTTCCACTTCACCACAAATAGTAATTACAAAAAGAAAAGAAAAACCCACACAAAATAAGGAGCAGAGCACCCTGTCTTCTACAAATAAAAATTTCACCCTTCTCCAAATGAAAATTTCAACACACAGTGTTGTTACATGACTAATGGATAAACAAGAACAACTGACAGTGTGCAATATCTAACATATCTAGCACAACTCGGAGGGCTTCAGAGCCTGCAATGCTCTCTCCTCCAGGTCCCTTAGAAACAGGCGCCGGCTCAGAGAAATTCTCCATGGGGATAAGCAGACCCACTCAGGGTCTTCCTGGAGCTCCCTGGCAGGTCATCGCCCCCACACCTTGGGCTGGCCCTGCCCCCCGCCAGCTCCGGTGCATCCCACACCGCTACCCCTTCTGGCTCCCAGGAAAGAACTCCCTCAGGAGTAGTAGCCCCTGCTGCCTCAGAGCCAGCTGTTTCAAATGTTGCCACCCCGAGCCCACAGCAAGTCCAAGGGCAAAGGAACCCCCGACAGCCTGGAAATCGAGCTCCCAGGGCCGACCCCATGGCTATCACAACGCCCGCACCCCCCACAGCTCAGCAAACTCACCGGGGAGGAGAGGAGGAAGCTTGCAGCAGCACCGCCTGCAGGAGCCACTCCACGGGGCAGAGAGAAAGCGGGGAGCACAGCAGATCTCGGTCCCCGCTCAGCAGTTCCAGGTCCCGGCGCAGCTCTGTGCAGCCAGCTCCCAGGCACAGTTCAGGCAGATCCGGCCCCCAACATAGTCCTGGGAGATCCTGGTCCCGGCGCCGTGGATCCAGCCACCCCTCCCGATGAGATAGGAGGCTGCTGTCATCTGACAGGTGTAGTCTCCAAGTCCAGAGGGTGCAGAGACACATCCCGAGGCAGGAGACGCAGGGACCAAACCAGTAGCTCCTCCGCTTCCTCCTGCAGCACCTGCAGGGGTAGGAGCCGCTCTCGCCGCCGCACCCCGAGGCACAGACAGCGCTCATACACGCGCTCCCGCTCTAACAGGCGCAAGAAGAGGCGCAGACAGCACTCATACACACGCGCCCGCTCTAACAGGTGCAAAAAGAGGCGCAGACAGCACTCATACACGCGCGCCCGCTCTAACAGGCTAAAGAAGAGGCGCAGACAGCATAGCGGTCACTCACACTCTCGCTCCCCTTCCTGTACAGGGAGGGGATATAGGAGCAGCACCTTGAACAGCCACTCCTCTTACGGCAAGCCGAGGAGATCCCTGGGGCTGACTCCAAACCTCCCCCAGGCTCCTCCACTCCCCCATTTGAGGAAAACTCCGCACTACCAGTGCTGCCCCTGGCGCCTCCAGTGACTGTATATCCAGCCCAGTCAAGGCAACCATCTCCACCCTTCCTGCCTCTGCACCTACCACCTGCAGCACCCACCCCACAGCCTGCTACAGGGGCATCCTTTCTCCATGGCCTGCTGGGAGGGACAAATACCTGGTCTGAACATGACACAGGAGAGGGAGTCCCAGGACCTATGTCCCCAAGACATGACCCAGAAGAGGCAGAGGGCCCCCCACCAAGCGATTTTGTGTCAGACCTGTCAGCGCTCCTAGCCACGGAAGACGTGAAAGCCTTCCAAGCTCTCCTAACCTGCCTGACTGTGGCCATGCCACAAATCCCTAAGAGAGTGGCCAGAAAAACCACCTTGGGTCCAGTCTTCGGAATCTTGTGAGGGGGAGACTCCGGACACATGTCATTACCTGTGTTTGAGGAACTGCTTGCCCCCTCTGCAACTGTATGGGCCACACCTTCATTCTCAGCCCCTACCAAAGTGGCAGACTCCCTGTGTCCCATAGCACCGGATGTGCCTGCAATGTTCTCCAAGTACCCGGCCCTGAGCTCGCTCGTTGTCGCCGCCGCTACGCACCGATCCCGAGCAGGAGCAGTCCGGATGTCACCCTCTGACCGCGAAGGACGGCGCCTGAATGTGCTTGGCAGGAAGTCCTTTGCCTCTGCAACACTCTCTCTGAGGATCTTGAGCTACCTCTCAGCTCTCTGGGTAGGCAGCCAACACCAGCAACCTGGCTTCTGTCCTCAGCCAGCCAACCAGCCGGGACGGCAGTTCAAGAATACCTGACCATGGGGCTGCAACCCGAACCACAAGTCAGGGGGTAACCAACCCCGGTCGCGGGTTTAGCCGCTCCCTGGTCGATAGAGACAACCCACCACTTCTGTTCTCCAGCAGGCTTTCCAGATTTTACCCTGCTTGGCGCAAAATAACTAAAGACAGATGGGTGCGAGACATAATCAAAAATGGGTACACCATCTAATTCGAGGTCCTACCCAACCCCAAACCTCCGCCCCCCTCCATCAATATCTTGCACTCTGCACTGCTGCTAAAAGAGATCACAGCACTCTTAGCCAAGGGGGCCATCGAGGAAGTCCCAGCTTCGAGAGTTAATGAAGGCTTCTATTCCCGCTATTTCACTGTGCCAAAGAGGGATGGAGGGCTGAGACCTATTCTCGACCTCAGAGACCTGAACAAATTCATCTGAAAGTTAAAATTCAGGATGGTCACCCTCTCCTCTGTCCTCCCTGCCTTGCGGAGAAATAGCTGGCTCACCTCTCTCGACCGTCAGGATGCGTATTTCCACATCTCAATACACCCCGCTCATAGATGTTTCTTGCGTTTTGTTGTAGACGGACGCCACTTCCAATACGCTGTCCTGCCATTCGGCCTCTCCACCACCCCGAGGGTGTTCTCCAAGTGTGTCGCTGTCGTGGCCACAGCCCTACGACGCAAGGGTGTCCAGCTGTACCCATACCTAGACGACTGGCTCCTGGCAGCCAAATCCAGAAGCACCCTTCACCAGGACATAGACACCACAACCCAGCTTCTCCATGATCTTGGCCTCGTTGTCAACCATGACAATTCAGCCCTCACCCCGTCCAAGGTGCTACCTTTCATCGGCGCTGTCCTAGATGCTCCAAGGACACAGCCCTTCCTTCCAAAAGACAGGTTCTGGGCTATCCAGAAAGCTGTCAGCAGCCTGAGAGCCAGACACACCAGGCCCGTGCTGTTCTACCTCCGACTCCTAGGGATGATGACAGTGTCCACTGCAGTGATTCCCTTTGCTCGCCTCATTATGCGCCCACTCCAACGCTGGGTCAATTCTGTACACGTCCCCATGCTTCGTTCCCCTCTCATGCAGACTAACTGCCCCAGATCACGTTGTGCAGTCTTTGCAATGGTGGGAGAAACGACACCATATTCAAGCAGACGTGCCGTTCCAGAGCCCAGATCCAACCATGACCAGGATGCGTCCCTGTCCGGATGGGGAGGCCAACTCAAAGACCTCACAGGCCAGGGCACGTGGCCCCCAGATGACATGGATCTCCACATCAGCATACTGGAACAGAGAGAGGCGCGATGGGCCCTAAAGTCATTCACATTACTCATACAAGGATGCACAGTGCAGATTGCCACCGACAGCATATCGGCGATGTGATATATCAACTGGCAGGGGGGAGAAAGATCTCTGACCCTATCAGAGGAAGCATAGCTTCTCTGGCATTGGTGCATCACCCACAAGGTAACCCCTGTCACCATAAACCTTGCGAGATCCTTGAATGTGCTGACGGATGAACTCAGCCGAGCCTGGAGCAACCGCCACGAATGGAGCCTCCACCCAGGCGTGGCCAAGATGCTCTTCAACAAATGGCAACAGACCTGTTTGCAACGGGAGACAACACAAAAGCCCCAGAGTACTGCAGCAGAGCAGGACATGACCCGGGATCCCTCTGCGACGCATTCCAGCTCAAGTGGTCTAGAAAGCTCCTGTATGCCTTCCTGCCGCTCCCGCTAGCCCAGAGAGTTCTCTACAAGGCCATGAGGGACAGGGCACACATGATCCTGATTACACCCAGCTGGGCGCGCCAACCATCCTTTGCCAAGAAGCGACGCAAGCGATCCACCTGCCCAGGCGCCCAGATCTCCTCTCTCTGAACAACGGGACAGTGCTGCACCATAATCTGGCCTCGCTGCACCTCTCGGCCTGGCTCCTACGCCCCTAAGCTTGGGCTTCTCTGCAGAAATTGCCTCTATTCTCCAGAAATGTAGGAAAGACTCCACAAGGGTCACGTACAGAGCCAAGTGGAGTGGAGACGCTTCTCCGTGTGGCTGGAGAACAACAGTATACCTACCTCAGATGTCACAATACATCATGTACTCTCATACCTGTTAGTCTTATAGCGCTCGGGCCTAGCCCTTGCGTCCATCAAAGCTCACCTCCAGCCCCTCCAAGGTAAACAACTCTTCTCCGACTCAATAGTCAAAGACTTCTGGAAGGGCCTCCAGAACACCTTCCCACTGGTCAGGAGACCGATGCCTCAATGGGACTTGGCCGTGGTGCTCCTTGATCGAACACGCTCCCCCTTTGAGCCAATGGCGACTTGCTCTCTTGCCCATCTCTCAGTGAAGGCCTCACACCTAGTGGCCCTCACCTCTGCGAGGAGGGTCAGTGAACTCTCAGCCCTCGGATCCTCCAGACCCTTCCTCCACTTCCACCAAGACAAAGTGAACCTTAGAACAGACTGGTCATTTGCCCCAAAAGCGATTTCTGATTTTCACATCAACCAGGTTATCTCCCTACCTGTTTTCTTCCCCAAGCCTCTCTCTTCCCCAGAGGAGGCCACACCCTCGACCTTCAGAGGGCCCTCCTGTTCTGTCTATCCAGAACCAGGCCCTTCCAGGTGTTTATCTCTTATGGTGGGAGGCGTGTTGGGGTTCCTGTTACATCCCGGAGACTATCCAAATGGATCCTAGAGTGCATTCATGTGGCCGACAATAGTATGCAGCTTATCCCACCTGAGGGACATAGGGCACACTCCACTACAGCAGTGGTGGCTTCTTGGCCAATTTTCATTTTGTTCCAATAGACCTAATATGCAAAGCTGCGACGTGGGCCTCCCCACTTACCTTTGTTAAGCATTACTCCCTAGATAGAGCTGCCCAACAGGACGCAGCCTTGGGGAGAGCTGTATTGTTCTGTTTTCTAATGAAACTGCACTAGCTCTAGTTTCCTGTTTTACCTTCTGATTATTCCCCTCTCGGGGAGTTGCACTTGGGCCCCTAGCCCACAGAATGATTAGGAGTTGAGGTGTACCTGTTAAGGCGTTACCAGACTGTTTCTAATGTTGGCAGGAAACCTATGAAACAGTGGGATGAGATCACTCATCATGTTTTGTTACTAATAAATAGGTTCTTTGCCTCATACCCTCCTCCTTGTTTCATTCCAAGCCAAGAACGTGTACCTGAGTTCTCGCATCCTCATGATTGTTGCATCCCTTGTCTCTCCCTCTCGTCCCCCTTCCCTGTCTCCCCTCCCCGTGTCTTTAGATTGTAAGCTCTCGGGCAGGGACCNACACCACAACCCAGCTTCTCCATGATCTTGGCCTCGTTGTCAACCATGACAATTCAGCCCTCACCCCGTCCAAGGTGCTACCTTTCATCGGCGCTGTCCTAGATGCTCCAAGGACACAGCCCTTCCTTCCAAAAGACAGGTTCTGGGCTATCCAGAAAGCTGTCAGCAGCCTGAGAGCCAGACACACCAGGCCCGTGCTGTTCTACCTCCGACTCCTAGGGATGATGACAGTGTCCACTGCAGTGATTCCCTTTGCTCGCCTCATTATGCGCCCACTCCAACGCTGGGTCAATTCTGTACACGTCCCCATGCTTCGTTCCCCTCTCATGCAGACTAACTGCCCCAGATCACGTTGTGCAGTCTTTGCAATGGTGGGAGAAACGACACCATATTCAAGCAGACGTGCCGTTCCAGAGCCCAGATCCAACCATGACCAGGATGCGTCCCTGTCCGGATGGGGAGGCCAACTCAAAGACCTCACAGGCCAGGGCACGTGGCCCCCAGATGACATGGATCTCCACATCAGCATACTGGAACAGAGAGAGGCGCGATGGGCCCTAAAGTCATTCACATTACTCATACAAGGATGCACAGTGCAGATTGCCACCGACAGCATATCGGCGATGTGATATATCAACTGGCAGGGGGGAGAAAGATCTCTGACCCTATCAGAGGAAGCATAGCTTCTCTGGCATTGGTGCATCACCCACAAGGTAACCCCTGTCACCATAAACCTTGCGAGATCCTTGAATGTGCTGACGGATGAACTCAGCCGAGCCTGGAGCAACCGCCACGAATGGAGCCTCCACCCAGGCGTGGCCAAGATGCTCTTCAACAAATGGCAACAGACCTGTTTGCAACGGGAGACAACACAAAAGCCCCAGAGTACTGCAGCAGAGCAGGACATGACCCGGGATCCCTCTGCGACGCATTCCAGCTCAAGTGGTCTAGAAAGCTCCTGTATGCCTTCCTGCCGCTCCCGCTAGCCCAGAGAGTTCTCTACAAGGCCATGAGGGACAGGGCACACATGATCCTGATTACACCCAGCTGGGCGCGCCAACCATCCTTTGCCAAGAAGCGACGCAAGCGATCCACCTGCCCAGGCGCCCAGATCTCCTCTCTCTGAACAACGGGACAGTGCTGCACCATAATCTGGCCTCGCTGCACCTCTCGGCCTGGCTCCTACGCCCCTAAGCTTGGGCTTCTCTGCAGAAATTGCCTCTATTCTCCAGAAATGTAGGAAAGACTCCACAAGGGTCACGTACAGAGCCAAGTGGAGTGGAGACGCTTCTCCGTGTGGCTGGAGAACAACAGTATACCTACCTCAGATGTCACAATACATCATGTACTCTCATACCTGTTAGTCTTATAGCGCTCGGGCCTAGCCCTTGCGTCCATCAAAGCTCACCTCCAGCCCCTCCAAGGTAAACAACTCTTCTCCGACTCAATAGTCAAAGACTTCTGGAAGGGCCTCCAGAACACCTTCCCACTGGTCAGGAGACCGATGCCTCAATGGGACTTGGCCGTGGTGCTCCTTGCTCGAACACGCTCCCCCTTTGAGCCAATGGCGACTTGCTCTCTTGCCCATCTCTCAGTGAAGGCCTCACACCTAGTGGCCCTCACCTCTGCGAGGAGGGTCAGTGAACTCTCAGCCCTCGGATCCTCCAGACCCTTCCTCCACTTCCACCAAGACAAAGTGAACCTTAGAACAGACTGGTCATTTGCCCCAAAAGCGATTTCTGATTTTCACATCAACCAGGTTATCTCCCTACCTGTTTTCTTCCCCAAGCCTCTCTCTTCCCCAGAGGAGGCCACACCCTCGACCTTCAGAGGGCCCTCCTGTTCTGTCTATCCAGAACCAGGCCCTTCCAGGTGTTTATCTCTTATGGTGGGAGGCGTGTTGGGGTTCCTGTTACATCCCGGAGACTATCCAAATGGATCCTAGAGTGCATTCATGTGGCCGACAATAGTATGCAGCTTATCCCACCTGAGGGACATAGGGCACACTCCACTACAGCAGTGGTGGCTTCTTGGCCAATTTTCATTTTGTTCCAATAGACCTAATATGCAAAGCTGCGACGTGGGCCTCCCCACTTACCTTTGTTAAGCATTACTCCCTAGATAGAGCTGCCCAACAGGACGCAGCCTTGGGGAGAGCTGTATTGTTCTGTTTTCTAATGAAACTGCACTAGCTCTAGTTTCCTGTTTTACCTTCTGATTATTCCCCTCTCGGGGAGTTGCACTTGGGCCCCTAGCCCACAGAATGATTAGGAGTTGAGGTGTACCTGTTAAGGCGTTACCAGACTGTTTCTAATGTTGGCAGGAAACCTATGAAACAGTGGGATGAGATCACTCATCATGTTTTGTTACTAATAAATAGGTTCTTTGCCTCATACCCTCCTCCTTGTTTCATTCCAAGCCAAGAACGTGTACCTGAGTTCTCGCATCCTCATGATTGTTGCATCCCTTGTCTCTCCCTCTCGTCCCCCTTCCCTGTCTCCCCTCCCCGTGTCTTTAGATTGTAAGCTCTCGGGCAGGGACCGTGTCTATCTTATTCTCTGTAAAGCACCAGGTACATCACTGGCGCTATATAAATGCTAATAATAATAACCTTCTTCTCCAGAAACTGTCCTCTTGCTGACCTCTCCTTTGACCTTTTGTTCCATGTCCGACCATCACCTCGCTTCCTTCAACCTCTCCCACCAACCCCCATCTTCTTCCCCACCTCCACGCCCCTTCCGTGATTTGCAGGTTATCAACCCTTTAGACTTTACTTCCTCCCTCTCCCCCCTCCTGTTCTCTCCTCCTCTTCCCCTGACACTGCCATCTCTTTTCTCAATGCCGCTCTCGCCACGACCCTCGACTCCCTTACCCCCCTCTCCTCCCGCCCCGTTCTACCACAAAACGCCCGTCCTTGGCTCACCCCTACCATCCGCTCCCTCCGCTCCTGCGCCCGGGCTGCTGAACGCCTCTGGCGCAAATCCCGTTCCCACCCTGACTTCCTCCACTATAAATTCTTCCTCTCCTCCCTCTCTTCCGCTATCTCCCTGGCAAGGCAACACTACTATGCCTCCCGGGTTGAATCCTACTCTCTTGACCCCCGCCACCTCTTCTCCACCTTTTGATTCCCTTCTCAAGACCCCCCGCCCCCCTCCACCCTCTTCCCTTTTTGCTCAGGATCTCGCATCATTCTTCATCTCAGAGATTGGCAAGATCTCCCAGGTCACTGCTTCCCACCCATCTCCTCTCCCTGCTCTCTCACCAGCCACTCCCCCTCTCTCCTCCTTCCCTCCTGCCACCCTTGAGGAAATCTCCTCTTTGCTCTCTTCCTCCAACCCCTCCATCTGCCCTCTTGATCCAATCCCCTCCCGCCTCCTGACCTCCATTGCTCCCACTGTCACCCCCCCTTTTACATGTCATTAATCTCTCCCTCTCCAATGGCTCCTTCCCCTCTGCCTTCAAGCATGCCACTGTCTCTCCTATCCTCAAAAAGTCCACCCTCGACCCCTCTGACCCCTCTAGTTACCAGCCGGTCTCCCTCCTACCCTTTGCCTCTAAGCTTATGCAACATGTTGTCTACTCATGCTGCCTGGACCTCCTCTCTGCCAACTCCTCCCTGGACCTTCTCCAATCTGGCTTCCACCCCTTCACTCCACGGAAATGGCCTTTGCCAAGATCAACAATGATCGACTTGTTGCTAAATCTAAGCACCTTTACTCCATTCTTGTCCTCCTTGACCTCTCTGCTGCCTTTGACACTGTCGACCACTCACTCCTACTGGACTCTTCGCTCCCTAGGCTTCTTCGGCTCTGTCCTTGACTGGTTCTCCTCCTACATCTCTGACCGCTCCTTTAATGTCTCTCTTCCCAATTCCAACTCCTCCTCCCTCTCCCTCTTGGTTGGGGTCCCCCAAGGCTCTGTCCTGGGCCCTCTCCTCTTCTCTATCTATACCCTGTTCCTTGGCAAACTCATTGCCTCCCATGGCTTCCAATATCACATTTACATGGACGACACTCAACTCTGTCTCTCCACCCCCTCTCTCTCCCCTTCTGTCCAAGCTCGCCTCATCAACTGTCTCTCTGATATCTCTGCCTGGATGTCCCGATGGAGATATCAGCTCAGCTCAAGCTCAACATGGCTAAGACTGAACTCCTTATCTTTCCTCCCTTCCCTTCCTCTCCCTCCTCCCTGCCCATCCTTATTGATGGGGTCACCATCCGCCTCATTCCTCAAGCCCATAGCTTGGGCTTCGTCTTTGATATCACCATTCCTTTAAACCCTGCATCAACTCTGCTGCCAAGTCCTGTCGCTTCACCCTCCACAACATTGCTGGATTCACCCCTTTCTCTCTGTCTCCTCAGCCAAAACCCTTGTTCACACCATGGTCCTCTCTCGCCTTGACTACTGCAACCTCCTCCTTACTGGCCTCCCCCGCTCTCACCTGTCCCCCCTTATCTCCATCCAAAACTCCGCTGCTAGGGGCATCCACTCGGCCCGTCGCTTCGACCATATGCAGCCTCTCCTCTCCTCGCTTCACTGGCTCCCCCTTCCCCAATGCATCCTTCACAAACTCCTGTTGTTCACTTACAAATCCCTTCACAACCTGACTCCCCGTTACCTCTCAGCCCTAGTCTCCTTACACACTCCTGCACGCACTCTCCGCTCCTCCTCCTGCCCCCTCCCTCGCTCTCCCTCATGTCCCCATCTCCCTTCTCCCCTAACTGCCTTCATTCCTTCTCCCTTGCTGCTCCCCATGCCTGGAACTCCCTCCCTGCCCACATCCGCCTTGCTCCCTCCCTTTGCACCTTCACATCCCTCCTCAAAACCCAACTCTTCCTCGCCGCCTTTCCCCGACACCTGGTAGAATTTTCCTTTCAATATTTACTGTCTGCCCTCCCCGCAGACTCCTGCCTAACCACAACCAAGCCCAGCACGTGCACCTGAGACTTCGCAGCCACTTGAATGTTATTTATCCCTTGTCTCTCCCTATGTCCCCTCTCCTTGTCTCCCCCTCGTGTCTATTAGATTGTAAGCCGTAG
Source organism: Sphenodon punctatus (assembly GCA_003113815.1). NCBI lineage: Eukaryota > Metazoa > Chordata > Lepidosauria > Sphenodontia > Sphenodontidae > Sphenodon > Sphenodon punctatus. The sequence goes on from QEPC01005841.1 coordinate 75,074, forward strand.
GCAGGGACCGCGTCTATCTCATTGTTCTGTAAAGCGCCAGGTACACAGCTGGCGCTATACAAATGCTTATAATAATAATTCAAATTCCTACTGCTTATCAGTCTCCCATTAGTGAGAATCGTGGTGCTCCTCGAAGAAGAAATTCAGGTTACCTGCCAGTAACAGTTCTTCGAGAGAGCTCTGCATATTGTCATGACCCGCCCATCCTTCTCCACTACTCAGCTGGCTGGTAGGGGTTGGAAGGAACTGGGGTGGGTAGGCTGTGCCCTCCCCCTTTTATCTCCTCTCCCACGAGCAAAATCCCTCGCTTGGAGAGGGGTGAGGGAGGGTGGAGCCTGACAATTCCATAGTCTGCCTAGCAACTGCTGACATAGCATTCCGGACTAGTTGCTGTGCAGGCAGGTTAACCCATTAGTGAGACTACGCGGCGCTCTCTCAAAGAACTCAGTTACTGGTAAATAACCTGAATTTCTTAAGTGTTCCAAGTGTTCCAGTTAAGCGTGGCTTGTGGTAGCGCTGCATAACTGGCTGTGCACTAGCTTAGCACAAATATGTTTCTCAAGGGAGGAAACAGTAACATTGGGAACCTCTGGTGACGGTTCCCACTTCGAATGTTAACTGACATGTTGAAAGGAGTCGTGTAGACAAGTCTGGGTGTGTGTGTGTGTGTATTCAGAACACATGAGCTGCTTCTCCCGCTTTTTAACTTCCTGAGAACTATTGTCTTATTCTTTTTCACACATTACTTTGCCTGCGGCCAATTTCCCCCCATGTATTGCTGTTACTAGCAATCCCATCATGCTGCCCACCTGGGTTTTTTTTGGCGGGGGGGGTTGCATGGTGCGCTGTGAGGGACGTGTTACTCACATAGCAGACTAAAACGCAAACTGTCCCTTCCCGTTTTACAAAAAATATGCATGCTGGAATAAGCATGATTGTTAAACCTTGGTTTCTGAGTTAAATTTTTGTTTTGATTAAATGTGTGTTGTATCTATGGTGTCCTGCAACCTAACTGCTTCATACAATTTTAAAAAAAAAAAAAAAAAAAAACTGAGCGGAAGAGACTTTAATGGACTTAGTGTCTTGTGAGGATGCAGCTGTTCTGCCCTGTCTGCTCCCACAGGCATGATGTGTACTCTGTAAAAACAAAGTGTCAACTCGTACGTGGTGATCTTGTAAAATAAAGCAGCCTGGCTTTGATCAAAAACAAGAGAAGGCGAGGTACATGCAAGGGAGGCAACTTTGCCCCTCTTCTCCCCCTACAGAACCAGAACCAGTCACCCCATACTACGTGGAATGGATACATGTCTGAGTTGGGAGAGGAGGGGGCGTCAGTCTCTTAGGTTATACTCCATCTTTTGAACAGGTGGAGAGACCAAGTAGTTCAGATGGTATCTTTTATTTATTATTATTTATTATTAGCATGTAAGTATGTTTCAATAAATAAATATCAAAGCTGTAACAGGAAGTTTCAGAATCCGAATAAATTTCCAGACCTTCCCTTCACTCAGCCCGTGGGTTGCCTTAGCCATGGGCATCTGGGATTACTGCCCTGGGCCCCCCGCAATAGGGCGTGCACGCCACCTCCAGGCTTCCTGGCCTGGACTCTCTAGACTAGCCCACAGCAGCATGTCTCCCAGCAAGGCCCAAGCCCAACTAGGGATTAGGACTCTGCAGAAGCGTTGGCCTTTTCCCTAATGCTGTCCCAGACCCTGCATGCTCTGACCATTTCCTGGTTGGGGTAGGCCCTTTAGGGAGTAACAGCAGCTGGGAACGAGGCATCTGCACACGGCCATGCCTCCCTTTCTCCGCCTAGGGCCAGGTCGGGCTGTACGTGTTTCATCAGGCACTATCAAAAGTCTAACTGCAACTGCTGATACGCTGCCGTTATTGACAGTGGGCAGCAGAAAGCACTTCTTGCTACAGTAGGAGAACTTAAAAACAATATTTTGCATGAGGTAGCAAGGGTCTAAGAGCTGCCCCTAGCCACTTTGCAACTACTGTAGTTCCCTGTCCTCTTTTGGGCAAAGAGATTTGCATCTCAGCTCTTTCCCTTGAAAGAAGGGGGCAAAAACTCTTGAGCCACCCATTCATGGTCACTCACAGGGCACTGCTGAGAAATCTGGAGTTCTCCGTGCACGGCAAGCCAAATAGCTCCGTGGCAATGGAGCCCCCGCCTGCATGAACTGGGGTGGCCAACCACGTCAGCAGACTGGTTCGTTGCTCATAGGCACTATGGCCGAGGGACACAGCCTTTGCGAGTTGCAAGAACTGACCGGGAGCACTGGGGAGCCCACGTTCCCCGGCACTCATGCCACGTCAGGGACATGTCAATTGCAAAGGCCAGCCCGGCATGCTTCCCCCTCCCCCGTGGTCCATGGCAGGGGGAGTGCATGGGGGCTGCCTCGGTGGTCAGGGTAGCCACGTTGGGAGATACCTGTTGAAATCCCTCCCCATGCACTCCACCTGGGTATGCCAGCTTTGGGACACACCCACACAGCCCCTTCCCAGGCTAGTAACAACTAAGGCTTAGGAAGGGCTCTATGTGGCCTGGAAGCTTTGCCTGCTCTCACCAAGAGAAGTGGGTCCAATAAAAGGTATCGTCTGAACTACTTTGTCTCCATCTGTTTGTTGGTTTTTTCCCGCAGTAATGCACCCAGTCTCTCCAGATCAGGGGTGGGGAAACCTCGGGCCCGGGGGCCAAATGCAGCTTGCAACAAGTTTTTGTGGGGCCTCTTTCCAGTTCCTGGATCTGGCCCCTGGATCCCGTTCCGAACTCCAGCCACTGGAAACCTGAGCTCCAGGGAAGGGAGCAAAGAGGAGTACGGCATGAACACAAGAATAGGGCACGAATCCATGAACTGGGCCCTCTTACTTTAGTGCACCCCTGCCCCAAAATTGTGTGCGGCCCTCTGGGCTTGTACTAATTTCCAAAGTGGCCCCGGGAAGGGGAAAGGTTCCCTGCCCCGACTCTAGATTGTTAAGCAGATATCTTGGAGACAAGTCTTTTGTTCATTTTGCTCATTTTTCAGCAATGAAAGGTCAAAGTAGCAGGGGTCATAAATAATGCTGTCTTTAAGTCTCAAAATGGGGAGCCATTGGCATATCCCGGAGAGCCATCCATACCCCTACAACAGAAATGAATAACTGTTTGTGCGTACGCTCTGCAGAGTGGTAGAGAGCACTGCTTCAGCCGCACCTTGGTTAGATTCTCCACTGTATAATGTTTGTCTGTAAGAGGTCATAGTGTTGCCTTATAAATTTTAGATACTTCCCAGCACTTCCTCAAGAGAGAATTGGGGGGGGCCTCTTTAGAGTTGAAGGAACAGGGCATGTTTAGCCTGGTCAGAAGAAGGTTAAGGGGAGACATGCTAAGAGGATGTCACGGTAATGTTGCTGCAGAGGGAAGGGCTAGAAACAATGGGCTGAAATTACAGCAAGGGAGACTTTGGGTAAATGTCAGGGGGGGAAATCCTAACAGTAAGGGCTGTGCGGCAACGGAACAAGCGGCCTAGGAACTGCTGGAGGTTTTCAGAGAGAGGCTGGACAGCCACTTGTCGGGGATGTTGTAGCTGTCGTCAGCCTGCATGCCAGCAGGGAAATGGACTAGATCGCCCTCAAAGTCCCTTCCAACTCTGGTTCCATGATTCACTTTTTCCCATATGAAATAACCGGTTGGAATTTTGTGGTGTTGCTGCGTATCTGGCTGGCCCTTTTATGGAGGGGAATATCAGTGATTCTGAGTTGTTGTTTTAAAAAAAACAAACCGCTTTATCTTTCTATCTTTTCACAATAAATCCCCCTCCCAATGTGTGCGCACCCAGTAGTTGTGAAAACTAGGAAAACGGAATACTCTTCAGACTCGCAGCAGTGTTTGAGGAATTCTGCCCAGTTGCAGTGAGACTGGGTCAAGCAATGGATTTTGAGCAGAATGGGATTATTATTATTTATTAGTATTTATATAGCACAAGCAATGTACCTGGTGCTGTACAGAGAATAAGACAGACATGGTCCCTGCCCGAGAGCTTACAATCTAAAGACAGAGGGAGGGGAGACAGGGAAGGGGGAACAGAGGGAGGGACAAGGGATGCAACATTCAGGAGGATGCAAGAACTCAGGTACACCACCATTCTTGGCTTGGTTACAGTACAATGGGAGTTCAACCTGGCCCTTGACTAGAGCTGAAAAGGGTACCTAATTGAATACCTGTTGGGTAATACCTGCATTTTTGGTTTCTGTGTCCCTGAATAACTGTAAAATCGATAATTTAACAATTCACCCACATTTTTTTTTCTCCAGTTACCAATAGGAAAATAAGGACAGAAAAATCTCAGAAAAATCAATGGAAGTTGATTTTTTATTATTATTATTATTTATTATAAGTATTTACAGAGAACACTTTTTACGCTTTACAGAGAATAAGATAGACACAGTCCCTGCCCGAGAGCTTACAATCTAAAGACGGAGGGAGGGGAGACAGGGAAGGGGAAACAGAGGGAGAGACAAGGGATGCAACATTCATGAGGATGTGAGAACTCAGGTGCACGTTCTTGGCTTGGTTACAGTAAATTGGGAGTTTGCAGATAACAGGTGCGTGGGAGATAATCCTGGGTGGGGATGATTACCAGGAGTTAGGAAGGGCGGAGCGGAAGCGGTGGGTTTTGAGGAGGGACTTGAAGGTGTTGAGGGAGGGAGGGGGGGGACAAGGCGGATGTGGGCAGGGAGGGAGTTCCAGGCGTGCGGGGCAGCGAAGGAGAAGGGATGAAGGCGGTTGGGGGAGCAGGGGAGGCGTGGGAAGGCGAGGGAGGGGATGGAAGAGGAGCGGAGTGCTCAAGCAGGGGTTCGGAGGGAGATCAGGGCAGAGAGGTAGGGGGGAGCGAGGTTGTGAAGGGCTTTGTAGGTGAAGACGAGGAGCTTGTGCAGAATACGCTCAGGAAGGGGGAGGCAGTGGAGAGAGGAGAGGAAGGGCTGCACATGGTCAAAGTGACGGGCTAGGTGAATGATCCTGGCAGCAGAGTTTTGAACAGAGATGAGGGAAGAGAGGTGGGAGTAAGGAAAACCAGCAAGGAGGAGCCAGAGGTTACAATAGTCGAGGTGTGAGATGACATGGGCATGGATGAGAGTTTTGGCAAAGAAGACAGACAGAAAAGGGTGGATCTTAGCAATGTTGTGGAGAGAGAAGTGGCAGGAATTAGCAACCGAGTCAATGCAGAGTTTGAAGGTAAGGTGCAAGTCGAAGATGAAGCCCAAGCTATTGGCTTGGGGGACAGGGAGGATGGAGACCCCATCAATGGCAATTGACAGGGAAGAGGGAGAGGAAGGGTTGGGAGGGAAGATAAGGAGTTCAGTTTTAGTCATGTTCAGTTTGAGTTGGCGTTGAGACATCCAGGCGGAGATATCGGAGAGACAGTTGGTGAGATGAGCTTGAACAGAGGGGGAGAGGGAAGGAGTGGATAGACAGAGTTGAGTGTCGTCAGCGTATAGGTGGTATTGGAAATCATGGGAGGCGATGAGTTTGCCTAGGGATTGGGTGTAGATAGAGAAGAGGAGAGGGCCAAGGACAGAGCCTTGGGGAACCTCGACCGAGAGGGGCAGGGGGAAGGAGTTAGGAAGAGGTACATTGAAGGAGCAGTCAATGGAGGAGAACCAGTCGAGGACAGAGGTCAGGAATCCCAGGGAGTGAAGCAATTCAAGCAGGAGCGAGTGGTCAGCAGTGTCGAAGGCAGCAGAGCGATCAAGGAGGACAAGAATAGAGTAAAGGCGGTTGGATTTAGCCACAAGAAGATCGTTGGTGATTTTAGCCAGAGCGGTTTCAGTGGAGTGAAGGGGGCGGAAGCCGGATTGGAGGGGGTCAAGGGAGCACCTAAACCTTTGGGATCAATTCGGGTCCTGGAAATTCAACTGGTATCCCCATTTTTGCAGGGACTCGTTTCAGCTTTATCCTTTCCCAGGCCAAGAGTTCTTGCAGCCACTTCTGCGAGGAGGAGGCTACACAGGGTGATAACAGAGTAAATGATTCCACTGTGCACAGTCCAGCACGCGATGGCTTTACAAATCGCAGCACTGACAAAAGAATAGAGCTGGGGTTTTTGAAATCATAATCACTTCATTGTTTGATGATATCAAAGGTATGTGACAGTGGCTGTTACAGATTAACGAGAGAGTCAATATTGGGCGAGGTCTTGAACAAGTCGTTCTCTTTCAGTGCAGCTCTGCTGTTATGCCTGTTTTATGGTAAAGCGAGATCAGGAAGGAAACAACACTAATTTAAATCTCTTGGCTTGGGCAGATTTTTTGCGTTTGGCAGGAATCCTGGCTGCGTCGGCAGACGAGTCCTCTGTGACTGGGCAGAGTAAGGCAGTTACTCCAAGGGTGGTGCACGCTAACAGAGGGAGGGTGGGGAGCTGTCTGTGGGATGAATCTTCAGTAATTTCATTTAGGACCTTTTGTCTGAGCTGCTAGCTGAAGTGGGGTTTGAGCCAAAGAGTGGGTATAAAATATGCAGGGGTCGGGGAATGGGTGAAACTGATCTTCAGCACAAATGACTTGTTTCCCTTCCACCCACCCCCATCAAAAAAAAAAAATCCAACCAGTTATTTCATGTGACAGGAGTCACTCAAAGATACTTTTCTTTTCTTTTTTTCTTTAGCTACTGACATGCTCAAACATGTGTCGAACAACCCTTGTGGCTGTTAAGTAATCACTAAGAGACCAACCCTAATCCTGCATGGAATGCAGCTCATGCATGCTCATGGCATGTACAGTACTGCATGCAATGCATTCTGCGTGAACTGCGCACACAGAGGTTCAGGATCAGGCGATAAAAGCTGAAATCCCCAAATCGCTTATGATCCCCCTCCTCAAAACCTTCCGAGGCCCTTGTGCGTTCAGTCAAGGATTGGATTTGGACCTGGGAGACCAGTTCAAATCTCATTTTAGCCATGAACCCATTGAGTGGCCTTGGCCAAGTCTCTGTGGGTGTTTTTAAATGGTGTGAGAGGCTCTGTCTGTCGGGCTGTGAGTGTTGTATGACACCCACATCCTGTCGGTGGTAACTTGACACAGCCTGTGTATAGGGGTAGCCCCATCTGGTTGCCTTTTTGCTGGGGTCCTTCCCAATGGCCTAGCAAAAAGGGGTTCAGGGCAGCAACCCGCCTGCCTGCTGCCTGCCTGTCTGCTTGCCTCCCACAGCAGCAGGAAGGAGGCTTGGTCTGCTTACCCCACTGGGCTCTTTCTTGCTGGGGAATCGCAGCTACTGTGCATGAAGCCTCTGGAACGTGTGGGAAAGGAATGATTTTTTGGGGGGGGGTCAGGGCTGGCACACGGAGGTCCTGGGCTGGGGATCAGGCTGGGAACGTGCCCCCAGTCCACATCCACCTAATAAGCAGCCCTGTAGACAACCACTCGGGAGTGGCTATCGTGCTGTTATATCCACCCAATCTCTCCGCTTCACTTCTCCATCTGTAAAATGGGACTCAGAATGACCAGCCTCAGGCTGTTGTGAGGGCGAATTCAAGGAGCCTGGTAAAGCACTGCGGAAAGGATAAACAACATTGGTCGTGTGTGATAGGAGAGGGCCAACCAGCAATGCCCTTAGCTGATGCCGTGCTCAGATCAAACTCTCTGGAAAGCATAGGTGTTGAAAGGTGCCTTCTCCAAGGGTGTGTTTATTGCCTTGCAAGTAATGGGCTTTTAACCTATGGCATCATTTTTTCTAAGCGTCAGTCTGTTTTAATGGCATTTCCACATGTAGAGCAAGAAGAAAAACATGAGTCATTTATTCTTTTAAAAATACCCTAGTCTAGCCTTTCCCCTTTTACAAACATACCTCTGGGCGCATGTAACCAGGATCCATTTTATTTATAGCTTTGTGCCATGCTGGAAAGAGAACTGCCCCACCAGACTCCTGAGCGGGTGCTGCTGACCAAACTCTCAGCAAGCGGGTGCTACAGCAAAACCAGGAGGGTGGGGTCTGCATTGAGGGCCCTAAATCCAGATTCAGGAATTGAAATAAGGGACCTGATTTATTTATTTCTCTCTCCCCAGAGTCACTGAGATGGCCTGTGGATTTTAATTCAGTGGGAACTGGCAGAGGGGGGAACCACATTTTCAGTTAAGTTCCCACATAAGCAATTAAGAAGCAGTTTGCAGACTTTGGCAGCATGAGGCGAGCTGATTAAATGGTGACTCCAAAAAAAAAAAAAAGTTGTACTTGGGGCTAGGGTTACCGCTTATGCATATGTTTAAGGAACACTTATGAAAATGCATGTTGCAGGGCCTGCATCAATGTAGGCCCTGCAACATTTATTTTATTTATTTATTTATTTAAAATTTATATCCCGCCCCTCCTGCCCACAGGGCAGCCCGGGGCAGCGAACAACATTAATTAAAACAGTATAAAATTTTAAAACAATTTCAAAATACAATATGTGGGGGGAAACCCCACACCACCCCTACCCCTCGCCAAAAGCCTGACGGAACAGCCAGGTCTTACATACACGCCGAAACAGCAGGAGAGTGGG
>QEPC01005841.1:84076-100066 GCA_003113815.1 Sphenodon punctatus
ATGGGGGGGCAAACCCCCCCAACAAGAGGAGATTCAACCACCCCCAGGCCCCCCAAGCCCTCGCCCACCAACATCACCTCCGTCTTGTCAGGATTCAATTGCAGATGACTTGACCTCATCCAAGCCCCCACAGCCAACAGGCACTGGGAAAATAAGGAGACTGCATGGCCTCGGTCGATGGAAAAAGAGAGGTAGAGCTGAGTGTCATCAGCATACTGATGACACTGCATGCCCTGAAACCCCCTCACGATCTCCCCTAACGGCTGTATATAGATGTCAAACAAGAGGGGGGACAGAATGGCACCCTGCGGGACTCCACACGTGAGGTCTCTGGGGGAAGACGTACACTCCCCCAAGACCACCCGGTGAGTTCTCCCGGCCAGGAACGAACTAAACCAGTCCAAGACCGTCCCGTCAATCCCGACACGGTCCCGCAGGTGAGTCACCAACACCTCGTGATCGACTGTGTTGAATGCAGCTGAAAGGTCTAGCAGGACCAGTAAGGTCTGACGACCCTGGTCCAACGCCAGACAGACCGTCAACCAAGGCCACCAAGGCTGTACCATACCTAGGCCGAAACCCAGACTGGGAGGGATCAAGGAAACCGGTGCAGTCCAGATGTTCCTGGAGCTGCCGTGCCATAGCCAGTTCAATAACCTTCCCTAAAAAGGGAAGGTTAGAGACCGGCCGATAACTGACAGGAGCATCAGCGTCAAGAGATGGTTTTTTGAGCAGGGGTCTAACCACAGCCCCCTTCAGGCATTCAGGCACCCTGCCCTCCCGAAGGGAGGCACTAACCACCCCAGCCAGCAATGGACGTAACGTCTCCTGGCTGGCTTTCACCAGCCAGGACGGGCAAGGATCTTGCTCACAAGTAGTGACACAAACAGATCCCAGCAAGGGATTTTTCATAATATAACATGCATTTTTCATAAGTGTTCCATAAACATCTGCATTGTTGGCAACCCTACTTGGGGCTGCTTACCTAGTTTTTCTTAAAATAAATAAAAAGCTGGCAACCAGAGCAGCAGCAGCATCTTGTTGGGTGCTGGCTGGCACTGCTAACCCTGTAGATTGCGGTCTAATTGCTTGCTGATTCATAAAGAGCATAAGAAGAAGGAGCTGTGATCTCTTTTAAACACGTGCAGCAGCTAAAAGCTATCCCGGCATCTGACTTGGCTAAAAAATGAAGATGATCCTGCAGGGACCAGCCGCATTGACTTCAGTGGGTTATTACCAAGAGTGTGTAAAGCGGAGCATGGTTCGGTTTTTTGCCAGATTAATGGCCTAAAGCAGGGTTTGGGGAATTTCTGGCCTGCTGGGTTTTATTTGTGTGTCTGACCCTTCCTTGTCTCTTAGACTGTAAGCCCTTTGGGGCAGGGACCTGTCTCTAACTATTGACTGTATAGTGCCAGGTACATCGCTGGCGCTATATAAATAACTAATAATAATAAAAACATTAAAAACTGCATTTCCCCCCAGATAGCAATGGGGGAAATGCTGATTTAGGACAAACTAAGCAGAATTTAGCGGGTGGACCCATGGCCTAGAAGACCCATTATCTGGACCCACTACCCACCGATCACTTACTCATCATACATGTTGCAGGGCTTCTTAGGGCACCAATGTGGCCCTGAAACATGCATGATGGTTGGGGAGGTGCTTGTCTAAGCACACCCAAAGTTTTCTTCCGTAAGTTCTGTGAGAGATTTGCTTCTAGCCAAACTTGCTTATCATTCCATGTTTTCAGAAAAACCACATATATCTACTTTTTCTTCTCGCTCTCCAGTCTCCTCAAGCTTTCCCCACGCTTTCTGGCAACCAGGCGTGTTGTACAACGCTGCATCAATGAGCTGGGCCTGATGCTACGCAAACCTTGCATCGACCTTGCGTCATGGCGTTGTAGAAATTGTTTTGCTTCAGGAAAGACAGTGGCGCAGCTTTGGTTTATTCTGACGTGCGGAAGTAGGTGTTCAAAGCGAATAGGTTAAGCTATCCGAATATATATATGCGGCATATATATTTAAATAAACAAAATAAATTTGAACCAAATTTTCAGGGCTTCACTCACTCCTTCAAGCAAACCTTTTGGCTCCGTTTTGCTCTGGCGACTGCGTCGGTAGGAGAAGAGTGCTCAGATTGCCATTGGGCATTGCAGTTCTACAGCTAATCTGGTAAATTTGCTGGTAAATCCATTGCCCCTCTCTCAGGAGTGACAATGCCCCCCAGGAGACAGGGCTCCTGGAACCAACCCCTTGTGGGTTTTGGAGTAGCCCCCTCTCCCCTACATGCACACACCCCCGAGTCTCCTAGGCCTGGTCTGCTAGACTCTGCCTCACATGAAGGGTACGCAAGGCATAGAGCTGCTTGCACCCTAATTGTCTCTCTCATCACGGCGAGCCTCTCCCATTAGCCCTTAGGGCTGCCTGTTTAAGAGAACTGGGCCAAGACAAGGTTGGGTGTTTTCTCTGGGGTATAAAGCCTTGGGGCGGGGGCTGTTACATACATACTGGCCCCCCTCCATAATCTGCAGCCTAGAAAAAAGCTTCCCCTCGCACCCCATCATTTAACCCTCGCGGGCGGGGGAATGATTTGAGAAGTGTTATTACCCTAAGTGCAGACAGCCATTCACTCTTGCGAATATTGATTGATGTGTTTTGGAGAATGTTTCTGCACTCTGGTTGGCTATTTCATTGTTCTTGGTTTTTTTTTAAAAAGTTTAGAGTCACAGTTCCATTGCAAGTGGGAATCCCCACGGAAAGCATTCCCGTTTGCAAACCATCCAGACTTTTTATTATTATTATTATTAACAAACATTTATATAGTGCCAGCAGTGTACCTGGCACTTTACAAAGTAATAAAATAGACATGGTCCCTGCCCCTAGGGCTTACAATCTGAGAGACAGGAGCTGGGGGAGAGACTTAGGAAGGGGAACAGAGGGAGAGACAAGGGGTCTAACATTCATGAAGATGTGAGGTCTCAAGTGCACGTACTTGGCTTGGTTACGATGAGAATGACAGCAGGCAGGTCCATGTTGCAAGGATAAGGGTAAACCGATCGTAGGTATAGGAATAGTGGCTCAGCAGGATAAAGAGTCAGACAGAGCAGAGTGAAAGAGGTGAGTTTTAAGGAGAGATTTGAATGTATGAAGGGAGGGTGCAAGGCGGATGTGGACAGGGAGGGAGTTCCAGGCATGGGAGCTCTTTGGAAACACTCCCCTAATATACAAAATCTATCTAATCAAAACCAAAACATTGTACAATGCAAAAGACAATTTAAAAAACCCCAGTCCCTCATTCCCAATTACCCGATCCATCCTATTTAAGGATGGCCAGTGGAGGTAGTACAGGAGTGGGGAACCTTTTCTCTCCCAAGGACTGCTTTGAAAATGATGAAATTCTCCAAGGGCCGCATAGAAGCTGGGAACGGGGATGCTTAAGGGGTGCACGCCGGAAGATGGAGGATCCACATCGTGGATCTGTCCCCTCTCCTTGTGTGTGTGTGTCCGCCTCTCTTACCCTGAGCTCAGTCTTTCAGCGCTTGGGGGTGGGAGCTGGGGGGGGGGGGGCAGATCCAGCCACTGGAATGGGGCCGAATGCAAGCAAGTCACAGCTGCACTTGGCCCCCAGACCAGAGGTCCCATACCCCTGGTGTAGCAGACACAAGAGTGAGATGGCCTAAAGCTCGGTGAACGGAGCTAGCGAGCACGCTCAGACTCATGGAGTAATCTAGAATTCCTGTGCCCCCAGCTGAAGGCAGGAACCTGGAAGTGACTGTTCTGTCTGTAGAAACCGAGAGGGTGAAGGGACTCCAAGGGTCATGTAGCCCAACCCCCCTGCTTGATGCAGGAATTCCATAGTTAGGCATCCCTGACAGACACGTCTCCAGCCTCTGTTTGAAAACCTCCGGTAACAGAGAGCCTTCTAGCGGTCAAGGTAACTGGTCCCATTTCCGAACAGCTCTTCCTGTTTGTAAGTTTTTCCTGATACCCAAAATCTACCATCTTGTAACTCGAGTCTGTTCTTTCCAGTCTGCCTTGGAGAATGGTTCTTTGCCATCTTTTGGGGGGGCAACCCTTGAGCTATTTAAAGGCTGCTACTTCATCTTAATCTCCTCTGAAGGCTAAACGTACCCAGTTTCTTCAGCCTTTCCTAATAAGACTTGCTTTCCAGACCCCATGTCATCTTTGCTGCCCCCCGCCGAATCTGCTCCAGTTCGTCAACGTCCTTCCTAAAATGCAGTGCCCAGCACCGGACACAATACTCCAGGCGAGGTCTGACCGACCAGTGCGGAATGGAGAGGAATTGTTACTTCCTCTGACTCAGAGACGATGCTTCTCTTAATGCAGCCTAACACTGCATTGACCTTTTTAGCAGCTGCATCACGCTGCTTGTGATCAATCCCAATCCCTAGATCCTTTCCACATGGGCTACTTGTGAGTGAACGTCCGTAGTTCCTGTTTAGAACTACAGGACGTTGCCTATGCTTTGTAAATGGCAATCTCTCCCACTATGCTGAACACATGAAAACTGCAATCTAAAAGCATCTTTCGTTATTGCTATCATGTCATGAGTCTCCACTTACAAGGCCTTTTGCACCAGCCTGTGTAGAAAGTACTTTGCTTCAGTCGCAACAAGCAGCCAGAGACAGACAAGAGTCACTTTTATCTAGCAACTCCCCAGCCTCAGCTGGGAAGTGAAGGCAAGATTAATACCTAGCATCTTCAATTATACAAAGGGCCTACTGCTTCATAAACTGTGTCTTTGGCAAGGGGGAGCATCGACCCCTTGTGTATGGGAGCATGGTTGGCCTGAGAGGAACACTGAAATTATTCGGACTAGAGGACCCTACATCTCTATGAACAGTACTCTCTCCCCTCGGATGTGAGGAGAAGCGGCAGGTGCTTCCTGGTACCCATTTCACTTCCTGGCTGATTCCCCTTGAGGGGAAGTGTTATCGTGAACCGTGCTAGCTAGAGGCAGATGTGTGGCCATGCTCTCCTGGATTACTCTTGTACAGGCTGTAAGAAATGACTTGCACAAGAGCTACATGCTGTAGCACAATGCCTTTCCATCCCTCTTTTACTTGGCAATGTTTGCATGTGAAAAACCACAGTCGTCTCCTTAAAGGGTAACTGTCTGTGGGCACAGTGCCTTCTAGCACAACGGAGTTGCTGCAGTCTGAGCAATACCAACCTTGCTGATATTTGCAGGACCGATTTCAAGGAGTAAAAACAGATGGCACTTGCCCATGGATGTGAGCGGGTTGCGCTCACCCACATTCCATGAGTGCCATGCTTAATAAATGGGGGGGGGGGGCATGGAAGGAGTCAAGCCGGACTTGTAGCCGGCATGTGGTGAAGGATCCAAAAGCTCCATGTACCAGCCATAAGCCCCACTTGGCTCCTTCCCACTGGGGAAGGAGCTGAGCGAAGGTCTAAAGGGGGGTGGGGAGGAGGTCACAGCTGGGGAAGGAGCCTTCTACGGCCATTACCCCCCTAATAGATGGCACACACACGTTGACCCTCAAGCCAACCTGTGTTCATGTCTTAACCCGTGCGGCGGCATCTTCGATCTCAAGGAGGACACTGTGCAGGGGACACGGGTAGGGAACACGTGTTCCTGATCCACGTCCACTTAAAGAGACGACCTGATAGGCACCCATTCGTGGGTACATATTGTGCTGTTTGTTAACCTCCAAAACCACCACAGTCTCAGGGACTTTCCGTGAGACTTGGCTTTCAAAAATTAAGCAGGTCCAACATGGGAAGGAATGTTTTCTTCAGCTCTTTGACGGTCTTTAGAAATCGCTATGGTACGTTTCCTTTTTCATGTCAGGTTTCCTGCCTCATATACGGTATGGGGCAGCCTCATTATAATGCGGTATCTGGTAGCCACGTCTTGCATCATGCTAGAACCAAACTCGTGTTTTTAACAAGGATGCTTAACTCTTGTCTTTGGCTGTAATGAATGGCCGCATTGTGACTTTGAACTGAAATACAGAGTGTGGTACGTTTTGGACGACATGTTGGGAGCTATGCCTCGCACCGTGTTGTCGAATTCAGGCTATAACAATACAGGTTATAATGAGGTTGTACTGTATATGCATATTTGGGATGGGGGGAAATGATTATATAGCCAATCCTTACCTTTCCTGGCCTATTTTGAGCTTATTAATGAAGTCCTAGTTTGTGGTAGCCCTTGATGGATGTTAAAACGGTTGAGTCTGCCACTGCTGCAAATCCCTGATTCTAGTGTTTAGCAGTATATGCTAGACATCAGTCGTACCATCCATAGCTCAGGAGCTAAGCGTTCCTGAACACGTAGCAATCCCCTGTTGAAAATCTAGAGGGTTTAATCTACTATGGTTCACGCTACTGTTGGGAGTTCTTATAAGTCAAATTTATTAAACTGAATAGCAGGGAGGAAATGCTGCACAGGGATTTAAAATCATTCCAGAAGATGAAATGTTGGTGTTGCCGCCTGCCATTCTGTTGGTACTGGTTTTCTTTTTTGTTGTTGTTAAAGAATTTGAAATATGCTGGTGGAAAATGAAAGCTTGCGGTCTGAGATGCTTTGGAAGAAATTCTTCCTTTCAAACTAGGATTAAGAACAAAACCAGAGAAGGGAGCAATGCTGACCTCATGGTGCAAATTGGGAACACATTCATCGTAGTTCCTGTGCCGGGGTTTAAAATGAGTGTCGCGCAAGGTCAGAAATGGAGGCAGAGTCCGGAAAGCTCTCTCAGTCTTGTTGAGAAGTGTTCTGCAAAGACATGTAGAATATGATGATCTTACCCAGACTCTGAAAATAAATCCCGAGTTTTTCTGCTGAATCAAACAAGAGCCTGTCTGCCTGCAAAATGAGAGTCCCATTTTCTCTAATTTGTGTTGTATAGTATGACTTGTCCTTTCTTGCACAGGTCTTGTGTTTTGCTTCATCAGATCGTTAATCGGTCTTGGTTTCGTGTATATGCAGTAGACAGCATTTAGCTAATAAGAGGCTGTGAATAAATTTCTTTGTTAGCCAGTTCTCAGTCAGAAGACCAAAGTCTATTCGAGGAGGGTGTGTAGCTTATCTAATTGAGCCTTGCTGCAGGAGTGGCTCCATCCAAGGAGTCAATTCAAAGAGGCATTAAAACTAGGAAACAAATATTGAAACCCATTATTTTGCACAGTAACAACTTAACATGGTAAATGAATGGCAAGTAAAAGGGTGGAGGACAGCCAGGGCTGGGTTTTGTGAGCTTGTGGCAAACTTTCCTTGGATTGTGCACCCTATCAATTATCATATTAGGCAACTCTGAATCACAGCTCTTTCCGTGGTAGCTTGCTGTATTGCTCCATGGTGCATGATTCACAATTGGATCGTTCGGGGTTGGTTGTACTGCTATGATCTAGCGAGTCTTTAAATATAGAACTGAAATTCCACAAGATAGATCAGATTTGTCTCCGCTCTGTGCCTGCTTCACAGAAGATGCAGATCTCTTACACTTTGGTTGCAAAGTCTAGCTGTTTAAGAGACTCCTCCTTACTCTAGAGATCCCTGGTTGAATTCCCAGCGTTGACTAAGATGGCAACTATTGTTTTAGGATGTTGTCTGTCGTTAAAAGCTCGGTGGGGCCTTCTCTATGCATTTTATTTAGGACTGGGCTGTGGAACCAGTGAGTAGTTACTATGAGACCACTAAGAAGGAGTACAGGGGAGTAGGTTAACCTGGAATGGACTTGCTCCAGTAGTTCAGGCATTCCCCCCCCGCAATCCAGGGTCCATGCAGGAAGGCAGACCAGATGATCAATATGGCCTTTTGAAATCCATAGATGCATCCGTTAACTTGTGGAATTTGTTGCCAGAGGATGGGATCAGGGCCAGTAGTAGAGCTGGGTTTAAAAAAGGATTGGAGAAGTTCTTGGAGGATAGGTTCATTAATGGCTATTAGCCCAGTCGACTGAGGCTGATAGTCTCTGATGGTGGGAAGCTGGGAGTGAACAGAATGGAATGGATTGTCCCATTATGGATCATCCCAAGCAACTGAGATTGGTCACTGTTGGAGACAGGATGCTGGGCTCAATGGACCATTGGTGTGACACAACATGGCACTTCTTATGTTCTTATGCAATATCGGAGCCGTTTGCTAGCTCCTGACTGCTGCCTTCTGAGCCACCTCTGCTCTCACTTGTTGGCCATTTGGCAAAACTGCTAGTCGCAGGGTGTAAACAGACGAGATGTTGCTCCGCTTTCACCCCCATTAACCCCCGGATTCATTCGCTCGTCTGTCAAGTGGCTGCCAGATGTTCACCCCGAGGCCGCGACTCACAGCATCATCCGAGGGAAGGCTGATGATGCTGTACGGATGAAACCAAGGAAAGAGAGGACAATGCGCTGCCCGGTAGCCACCTCCCCCTGGGTTGAGAGGGGGCCATGGGGTGCCCCTGCCCTTGGGTATGCAGCTGCCTGTGTTCAGCACCATAGAGTCACGGCCAGCAGCTTAGGGGGTCCAAGGAGCGACCACAACTCTATGGTGGGGGTAGACTACTGCCAGGAGGAATGCCTGCCCATTCATTGTGCTCCTGCGTGGAGCCTGTGGGGGGTGGCTGCAGGGGGGGTGGGCCACGGAGCGACCATTGGTTTCAGGGGCCTCCCTTCCTGTGTGTTAACACCCATAGTTATTGGGGGGGGGGAACCTTCTTATGACTGAGTTAATCTAATTGTCTTTCAAAAGGTGGAAGGACGTGTTCTCTTTCTAAATTTTTAAAAGCCTCTGTCCCACTGAGACTGTCAAAACATTTTTTGGTGGAAAATTTTGTTTTCCTTTTTTTCTTTCCCATTTCCAAACGCACGCGCACGCACACACAATTTTTGGACATTTTTCTCAAAATACACTTTTCTTTCTGACCAGTTTGGCTTGACACCCCAAAGGAAGACGACTGCTAATATTTGAGGCCTGTTGAATCCGTTTGCTGTGAAAGCAAATCTCTTTAAATTGGTGTTTCTCAAAACTTGGTCTGTGACCCCATTTTGAGACTTCAATGTGATTCCGTCCTCCCCAGACAGCAACCGAGACCTGCAAAGTCCAGCAGATACCACGACGCTTGTTCGGACACCGCAGGTGCAATCCTGCTGCCGGCTTACACCGGCGGCAGGCGCAGTGGAGATCTGAGTGGCAGATGCGCATGCACCCCCGCATGCGCAGATAGCAGCACAGGACAATGGCGTGACCCATGCTGCTGCGACCCCTGAGCTCACGCACCCTGCAGCCTGGGGGATGCGGCCAGCACGGCTCTTGCTCCATCCCCCGGACTGCGGGGTGTGTGGGCTCAGCGGGTCGCTTTGGACAGGGCATGCCGTTGCCTCGTGCAGCTTGCTGTGCTGGCAGGGCACGTGCATCTCCGAGCGCCTGCGACCTTTCACTGCCCCTCATGTAGGCGTAGTTTGCACGGGCTGCAGGATTGCACCCCACAGATTTAAATGGCTACGGACTTGCAAGTGCTGTGGCGTTTATCTGCCTTTTGCAAGCTGCGTGCCAGCCTTAATATCTGTAACTTTCTATTCCGAGCTGTTTCCTCTATGATTGGACTTCTGAAGAGACCTGTGAACATGCACGGTTTAATAAGCTGGATTTTACAAGGTTTGCAGCGTTGGGTCTTGTTCAAGCTCCCTTTAGTAAGGAAGTAAATTGCATTATGTATTTAAAATTTCTATCCTGCCTTTCTCCTAGGTTTTATGGTGGGTTACAACAAATAAAAATACATAGACCTAAAACCAATTTAAAATCCCCTACACCATATTCCCCACCTCTATCACTGCCTGCTAAATGCTTGGTCAAATAAAAAGGTCTTGCGTTGCCTCCAAAAAACGCTCAGGTTTGGCAAACCTCTAGGACCGGAGATGGGGAACCTCAGGCCCAGGGGCCAAATAGAGCCTGTGGCTAGTTTTTATGTGGCCCCTTTTCAATTCCTGGCTCTGGCCTCTGGATCTAGTCGTGTGTGGAAGGAATGAGCTTGTGAGGGGGTTGGAGATGAGGGTGAGCCTTCAAGGATAGCAGGATGGAGCCATGACATGATCAGGGGTGGGGAAGGAACCTCAGGTCTGGGGGCCAAATGTAGTCTAGCTTTTCATGTGGTCCAAGTTCTACAGTGGTAACCCGCAGGGTCTACTGGTTTACTATTTGGAAGACGATTATAAGGATCCCTGGGAAACTGCCCTGACCTCAGCTTTGACTTTGCTTGGTTTT
Source organism: Sphenodon punctatus (assembly GCA_003113815.1). NCBI lineage: Eukaryota > Metazoa > Chordata > Lepidosauria > Sphenodontia > Sphenodontidae > Sphenodon > Sphenodon punctatus. The sequence goes on from QEPC01005841.1 coordinate 94,310, forward strand.
TCTCAGGAGTACTTGTGCACACAAAAGCCGGGGCGTTTACGAAATCTAATTTTAACTAGACGTAGGGATACGGCAAGACAGGGAGATGTGGCTGTGGTTACACAGCCTCAGCACTTGCAGGATTATATTAGCTACCTCCCCAATCCGGGTGAGCTTGCTGGTTATCTGAAATCGAATTGCACTGCACACGGGAGACATCTAATGTTATGTGCCTGCTTGAATGCCTTACCTTCAAACGTTTTGCAGGGACGTCTCCAGGGAACAAAATTTGAAGATAGATTGTGTCCCTTTGATCTTTTAGAAGTTGAGACGGTTCAACACAGATTTTTGGTTGTAAAATGTATGAGGTAATTAGGATCCAGTACCTGACCAACTTTTTAGAAAAATATCCGGGGAAGACCGAACGAAATCTGCTAAATATGTCTGTATTCGCACAAGATATTGCAAACTTTTTGATGCAGGCTTTTGTATTAAGAGACAGGCTTTTGCGTTCAAAATCCTTGGGGAAAGGTACTGATGAAAACTGAGCCATCTCGGAGTGGGTTGAAATGGGTTGTGGTGAACTTTTGATGTAATTAATTTATTATTATTATTATTATTAATATTAACAAACATTTTTATAGCACCAGCAGTGTACCTGGCACTTTACAAAGTAATAAAATAGACATGGTCCCTGCCCCTAGGGCTTACAATCTGAGAGACAGGAGCTGGGGGAGAGACTTAGGAAGGGGAACAGAGGGAGAGACAAGGGGTCTAACATTCATGAAGATGCGAGGTCTCAAGTGCACGTACTTGGCTTGGTTACGATGAGAATGACAGCAGGCAGGTCCATGTTGCAAGGATAAGGGTAAACCGATCGTAGGTATAGGAATAGTGGCTCAGCAGGATAAAGAGTCAGACAGAGCAGAGCGAAAGAGGTGAGTTTTAAGGAGAGATTTGAAGGTATGAAGGGAGGGGGCAAGGCGGATGTGGACAGGGAGGGAGTTCCAGGCATGGGGGGCAGCAAGTGAGAAGGGACGAAGGCGCTTAGGGGAGCAGGGAAGGCGTGGAAGGGCGAGAGAAGGGACAGAGGAGGAGCGACGTGCACGGGCTGGAGTATGGAGGGCGATAAGTGCAGAGAGGTAGCGGGGAGCGAGGTTGTGAAGATGTAATGATTAGTGGTAAATTTTACCCAATTATGGTTAATATGAAAAGGAGTTTTATAGAAGAATAATATAAGAGACCCATTAAATTTGTGTGAACCAGCGCTGAGTGCTAATTGCTATTTGCACTCATGCTGGATTTTGATTTTAAATTGAACCTAGTACTAAGTTGATTGGGCAGCTGGGAGATGGAATATTTGTATTTTCTTTGCCTATTCAGATGCCTGGTTCCTTTTATCCTTTTACTTTAATTATATGTTTAATTGTTTGTGGGGTGTGTTTTTACGTTTATGTCTAAATCTTTTTATGTGAATAGTGTACTATGGCCTCTGGCTAAGTAAATAAATAAATAAAATGTGGCCCCTGGATCCAGTTCCTACCCCCAAGTACTGAAAAAGTTGAGCTAGGCGTTAGGGAGCAGAGATGAGGGCATGCACATAGAGACTAGGGGACAGATCCATGGTACCGATATATAATCTGGACCAACTCTCTTTCTGTGCACGCCTCTTCAGTAGTCTCACCCCCAACTTCTATGCAGCCCTTGGAACTTGTTCTCATTTTCAAAATGGCCCAGGGGATGGGGGTGGGGAGGTAGAGGTTCTAGGGAAAGGTAATTCCACAACTGCCACTGAGAATGACTCTGGGTAATTTCAGGCGTGACGGGCTTCCCGGCCCGCCACGCTGAACCCTGGACCGGGATCCGTCTCAGATCCGTGATCAGACCGGCCGGCCTGTAGACGTGCCGGCCTGATCTCTACGGGGGATCAGGGAGGGGGCGGGGCTGTGCAGGGGAGGGGGCGGGGCTGGCGGCACGCGGTCGCTCAGCCCCGGCGCACTCCCACCGGCCGGCCACCCTCGCGGAGACGGGCGGGTGCAGCGGCCAACTGACATTACTTTTGCCCCATTCCTGATTGTGGTTAGCTTTGAACCCTGCCAGGAATTCACCGTGGGGAACATCTGGCGGGGTTCACACAGACGTTTGCACAATTACAGCCACTACACCGAATCCACTGTGATTCAATGTGGTTGACTGATCCTGTAACGTCTGAAATTACCCTCTGTGCACACCCTTCTTGTAAAGATTTGATGCACCGGTGGTACGTGCAAGAGGGGGTTCCTGGCAAACCTTGGGGGCTGCAGTGGGACATGGGGTAGGAGGTGGTCTTGTAGACATCTGGGGCCCAGGACACTTTGGGCTTTATAGGTCAAAACCAGCACCTTGAAACGTGTCCCGAAAGGTATGGAACCAGCTACACTTTTCCCTTTTAGTGCCTGAACCAAAGTCCGTTGACTCTTGTGGGAGTTTTTACTTGGTCTTAGTTTCTTTGTTGGGTTTGGATCAAGTCCCTTTTATTTTGTAGGATGGTGTTCAGGTTCTAACCCAGTTCCCATTTCAGGCAACAGGAAGACCCCTGTAGTTATGGGGGTCAGACCCTACTATCCTCAGTCCACGCCCTAGTAACTGCAGGGAGCAGGATACTCTGGTGCATTGTCAGTTGACATTTTTCCAGCATATTTTCTACATGACCAAAAAAAACCCAACAAAACGAAAAGATTCATTCCCAGTGAGCATAGGACTTGGCAATAAATCCACTTCATCTGTTGCTGTCTGATGGGTTTTTCTCTGCTCAAAAACTGCAGTCTGTCTTCTACGGGGTGATCACTTTGTCTGATCATTACAAATAGGGATAAACACAAAACAGTCTTATGATTATACGAGTACCCCGTAGTTTGGTGCTAAAAACATCGACACTGGTCAAAGGGTGGAGAACACGGGTTTTGTTTTTTTCACCCCGACTCTGTGTTTTGTCTTAAATAACCCTCTTGATCCGAGAGCAGTTGTTCATTATTTGAAATCAGCTTGTTGTTCCTTGCTTTTGCTTTGACTATACCCTTTTTACTGACAGAGGCAGCCTCTGTTGATGGGCCTGGCCCAATGCATATTGAAGCCAAGAGAAATCTTTTTGCTTTGACTTAAATGGACTTTGGACCATGACCTAACGACTCTGAGACCAAATAATCCTACAGCTTTGGGGTAAGGCCACAGCACCGTCTCCTTGCCCTTGACTAGTGGTCTGATCAATGGGTGTTTAAGCGCGGGCGTCTGGGGACCATGTCGGTGTCAATGGGCTAATTGCCTATGAATGCGTCATTGACAATACAGTCTGCTTGGAACTGGAGACACCGTCCTATGTGGGCTGAAGCTTTAATAGCCGCAGAAATGTGAGCAACTGTCTTTATTATCTAGAATAAAAATGGCCGCTAAATCGGAATCCTCATGACCGACTTCAGAGTGGAATGAATATTTTGTAGAGGTGCTCCCATCATTATAAGGGTCAAGGGCCATTTAATCATTATATTATTATTATTATTATAAACATTTATATAGCGCCAGTCGTGTGGCCTGGTTCTGTACAGAACATAGAATTAGACGTGGTCCCTGCCTGTGGCTTACAGTCTAAAAGACAAAAAAAGGGGGGGGTGAGACAGGGAGAGGGGACAGTGGGAGAGACAGGGGAGAAGACAAACAAACATTCAAGCAGATGCGAAGTCTCAGGTGCGTGTGCTTGGCTTGGTTTACAGAGAGGTTGGTGGCAGCAGTCAGCAGAGGAGGGCCGACAGTAAGAGTAAGGGGAAAGACTAACAGGCATTGGGAAAGGCAGCAAGGAAAAGGTGGGTTTTGAGGAGGGATTTGAAGGAGCGGAGGGAGGAGGCAAGGCGGATGTGGGCAGGGAGGGAGTTCCAGGCATGAGGGGCAGCGAGGGAGAAGGGTCGAAGGCGGTTAGGCGAGCAAGAGAAACGAGGGAGAGTGAGGGAGGGGACAGAGGAAGAGCGGAGAGCACGTGCAGGAGTGCGTAGGGAAATTAGGTCCGAGACGTAAGGGGGAGCCTGGTCGTGGAGCGATTTGAACGTGAAAACCAGGAGTTTGAACAGGATACGTTCAGGAAGGGGGAGCCAGTGAAGGGAGAGGAGGAGAGGCTGCACATGGTCGAAGCGACGGGCAGAGTGAATGACCTTGGCAGCGGAGTTTTGGATTGCGATAAGGGGGGACAGGTGAGAGCGAGGGAGGCCAGCAAGTAGGAGGTTGCAGTAGTCGAGGCGAGAGATAACCATGGCATGAACAAGGATTTTGGCCGAGGAGATAGAGAGAAAGGGGCGAATGCGGGCAATGTTGTGGAGAGCGAATCGGCAGGATTTGGCCACAGACTCAATGTAAGGTTTAAAAGAGAGGTGCGTGTCAAAGATGAAGCCCAAGCTACGGGCTTGGAGAACAGGATGGATGGTGACCCCATCGATGCAGATGGTCAGGTTAGAGGGAGAGGAAGGGGAGGGAGGAAAGATGAGGAGTTCAGTCTTGGCCATGTTGAGCTTGAGTTGACGTCGGGACATCCAGGCGGAGATATCAGAGAGGCAGTCGACGAGGCGTGAGCGGATAGACGAAGAGAAAGCGGGGGTAGAGAGATAGAGTTGGGTGTCATCAGCCTAGAGATAGTATGGGAATCCGTGGGAGGCAATCCAACCCTGTGTTCCCGAGTTTCTAGATCAGGGGGTGAGCAAATGGTGGCTCAGAAGCTGCAGGCAGCTCTTGGACCGTTCTAGAGCAGCTTTTGACCAGGACTGGTCCTGGGCCTTCCACCACCTTTAATGGTTCCATGTCGGTCCTCGTTGCGCCCGAGTCTTAACAGCCGAATCCCAGCTGCTGAGCACAGACCCAGGTGCCACCAGATGTTGGCCCAAGATTGCCCCCAGGTCATGCTGGCGGCTAGTCCAGGCTGCGATCCCAGCTAGGGTCTGCCTGATTATGCCAAAGTGGGCTGCTCCGGGCTACACATGTGTTTCCAGGCCAGGTCCAGGGCTTAATTTGTGGAGGGGCTTGGCAATTAAGTTCGGGAGGGGGGGTGCTGAGTCCCAGGAAATATTCCCACTAGGAGAGTGCACCCAGAAATGTAAAAGACCTGGAAAAGGCCGATATTGGCCATTTCATGGTTAGAAATGAAAGCCAGAAATTAAACACCTGCATGGTCTAATTGGCTTTCATTCATGACTTCTCTGCCCCATCCCCTGCACTGGCCATCATATAGAGTCATAGCAGGTGTGGGTTTGCCAGGGAGTAAGTGCATGCAGGATCAGCACCATTCAGTCACTTAGTCATTGGGAATTAGCATAATTATTTATTCATCAACATAACACAAACTTGTTCTCTCTAGGCCAGGTCACAACCCTCTGGCCAGTCACACACAGTCCCTGATGCACTCACGGGCCTAGCCAGGTATCAGACCTCTGGCTGGCTTACCGAGACTCATTCTTTCTCATGCCTCTGGTGCCTCTGGTCAGGGGTGGCTGGTGGGTTTGGAGTTTGGAGGGGCAGTAAGGCCGGCGAGCCGGTGGGCGGAGCCAGGGCAACAGTAGGCCAGTGGCATGGCATAACCAGAAACCTAGAAAACACTGGCAAAACACAGCAGCAAGGAGTTCCCAGGGTTAACATCAGATGGAAGAAAACACAGTCTACATGCACATCAAGCTTAAAATAAATAATGTATAAACCCCAAACACAGGGAAACACAGAAAACACTGGGGGGGGGGGGGACAGCCTAGGGGTGGGTGGGATGCAGAG
>QEPC01005841.1:100590-117776 GCA_003113815.1 Sphenodon punctatus
GTTTAGGGGTTTTTTTTAATTGCCTACGTGTCCCCACGGAGCCAGGATGTGCGGGCAATTTAAAAAACAAAACAAAAAATAGTCCAGTTCCCGTGCTGCTCCCGCTGCCATTGCCACTTCCCTCCCCTCCCCGCTGCTCTGAGCGGCAATGGCAGCAGGAACGGCAGCAGGAACTGGCGCATGGGCTGGCGCAGACTGACGGACTCAGACTCTTGGGGGATTGAGGCAGGGAGGAAGCACGCATGCGCGCTGCTCCCCCTTCCTCTGTCCCCCGAGCCAAGCTATCTCGCCAGGGCTGTCAGCGCGACCGCCCTGGCGAGATCTTCCATTGCGCCCATTGAGCGCAATGGAAAGGCGTTGCCCCTCCCTCCACAGCACGTCCCATGCATGCTGTGGACGGAGGAGTTCAGCCTCCCAAAGCGCGTTTTCCATAGGAAAACACTTTGGGCAGCTGAGCAGTTGAGCCTTTTTGTCCCTTCGGGACCCACTCCCAGCGGAGTGGGTGGGTCCCCGAAGGGAGAACAGGTTGAGTGACAGCTACAGCAGCCTCTGCAGCAGCTCAGAGGCTGCTGTAGCTGTCATAAGCGGTGCAGTTTTGTTTTTTTTTTTACACAAAACAGTTTTGGCGCCGGTGGCCCCCGCAGTGCTTTGGGGGGCACTGCCTCTGCTCCCTCTGTCTTGGGCCTTTCACCATCTGGCCTCAGCTCAGCAGCATAGGTGTTCCTTCCTTGGCATCCAAACAGCTTCTGAGCTCCGCTGCCTGCTTCCGCTGGCTTTATACCCCAAAGTAGGCATGGCTTCCGCCTCACTCCCTTCCTCTTAAAGGCACAGCAGCCTAAACATGCTGCTCCCTGCCACAAGATTCAATCACAAGAACTTCTGTTTTATATTCAGCTGGAGAGAGGCAGTTTAGTCTAGTGTTGGAGACCAGGGTTAATTTCTCTGTTGTATCAAGTTCTGGGCCAGGGGACATGGCTTGTGAGGCAGGTTTGGGCCCCGGCAATTCATTTTTTATGAATTAAGCACTGGCCGGGTCTACCATGATGGGCAGCCATGACTGGCCATCATTGGCCGCCATGGCTGCCTGTCATGCTGGGGGGGGCTGGGCGCAGGGCAAGGGTGGGACGGCCAGCCGGCTGCACGTTTCCCATTCTCCCCGCCCCCAGGCTGCGCGGCTGTCGGTCCAGCCAGGCGCATGTTTGTCTTGTGCCGTGTCCGCCCGGGCTGCCTCTCCCAGGTCAGTCCAGGATGTGGCAGCCTGCCATCCCTTCTGTCTCTACCCAAAGCAGGAATGGTTTGCACACGCATCCATACGTGCACGGGGTGAGTTTCTTGTGGTTTTGGCTTATGAAGATTTTGGTCCATGGCTCTGAACGTTAGGAACTTTGCCCACCCCTGTGATCCGTCCTGCATGGCTTCAACACTGGGGATTGTGGGGTTATATTTAAACCTCCAAAACAAAGTCAGATGAGCAAAAAGTTTGGGAGTCATGCTTCTAATTTAGTGTAACTCCCGAAAGCAGCAGGCTGTCTCTGGATCTCTGTTCAGCACTCCTGAGGTTTAACAGCCTTGGCTGCTCCCACGCCAGGGAGAGAAGGCAATGGTTGGTGAAACAAGACATTAGCAAGAGTGTCCTTTCCAAGACACTGGCGGTGACGGCAGCGCTGGTAAAGGTGAGATTGAGACCTTATCTACTCGTAGGGGTGGGACTCCAGGGGGGTTACCGCGTCAGTCTTACTGTTCTGGAAAGCGCTAGGTACACTGCTGGTGCTATACAAATACTTATTATAATAATAATAATAAATTAATTAATAATTAATCTCCTGTTATTGGATTTATTGGAATATTGGATTTTTAACATTGCCGATTTTCTCAGATCTTTAACACTGCGGCCATGTTAAATGGCACCGATGTTAAAATCCAATAAAACCGGCAATGTTAAAAATCGGATATTGCCGATACCGGCAACTATTGGTATTATCGCATTAATCCGATACCACCCGTTATTGGCATTATCGGATTAATCCGATACCGATAGTTCCACCCCTATTATCTAGAGTACCGTGTTTGGTTTTGGGCGCCAGAGTTCAAGCAGGGGATGTATGTCGGAGAAGATTTGGAGGAGAGGAACCAAGGCGGTAAAGGCTCTGGAGGAGACACCCCATGCGAGCCGGCGTGGTGTAGTGGATAAGGTGCTGGATTTGCACTTGGGAAGCCACGGTTCAACTCCCGCCCTCGCCATGAACTCACTTGGCGGCTACTGAGCGGGGATCTGTCTCCAGAATCTGTGACTGTAAGGGGTTGTGTACACCTATCGCGCTGTAGAACCGAGGAAACCAGTTCTGGAAGAATGGGGCGTCTTTACTCTCAAGAAAAGATAACTAGGGAGGGACATGAGAGCAGTTTTCAGACATCTAAAGGATGCCTCAGAAGAGTGAGCAAGATGGGACGGGCTTTTCTTTGGCCAGGCATGTCATCGGCAGGGATAGGGTTTGGGGTGTATTTTATGGGGTTATTTTATGTCTGGTTTTATGGTTTTTATCTTTATATTTTACCTGTGCTCAGTGATGAGCTGCCCTGAGCGTTCAGGGAAGGGCGGGACAGAAGCCGTAATAAATAGCTATATTGCAGCCTGTAGAGTTCACTTCAGTGAGACGTTAGGAAAATCTTAACCTGTAAGGACATCGGGGAGGTGGAATCAGTGGCCCAGGCAGGTTGTGGGGTCTCTTTCCATGGGGGTTTTCAAAGCTCGGCTAGACAAGCACCTCCTCCCCCATCCCCCAGCGTCATGCCCTGGCACCCTGTGCAGCCCTCCAACATGCATGGCAGGTCCCCTCTGTCCGAGGCTGTAAACGGCAGGGGACGTCTTTCCTTGTGGAGTGCAGGGAAGCAGACTGGTAGTCAATAACCTCCGATGCCCCATTCCAGCCCTCCAGTTCTAGGAGCCTAGGCCAAGCTGCTGCTCTGTCCCAGGAGTCGGGAGGCCCCGGGACTCTTGTGGCACAACATCAGGGCTTCCTGTCCTGCATGAGCTCACAAACAAGCTACTTGCCCTTACACCATGCAGCACAGACAGTGGTTTGGTTTTGTGGGCCTCTGACTCCATGAGGTTGTTTTTTTTCCAGAATTGGAAGATAGTTTTCAGGGAACTGTTCTTAGCCCGCGATCCACATAAGCCACTTGCTCTAGAGCTGAAGTCTGCAGGGCTTTAACGAGACTACATTGGAGTAAATGGTTTGTAGTGGTTTGTAATAAACCTATTTAAGGCAGCTGGTCTCATAGACTGTTACTACTGCTGCTTATCGCACCTAGCGTAAGTCTCAACTCTGTGGCCCCCCAGCTAATTTGTGTGTCCTCTTTCTTGCCACTGGAGTGGAAACGCCAGTGAATGTATTCAACACCCCCACTGTTTGCAGCAGGCCTTTGAAATCTCGTGGGGGTAAAGATGGGTCCAGGGAAGTGCCTTTTCTCCCCCCCCCCCCCCCAATGGAGCTCAGTTTCAGATGGGGCTATGATGTGGTTACAAGTCCCTGTTCCCCAAATTTACAATCTCTCAGCTATGCGACTGTGTATGTAGTCATGTATGGGGGTGCCACTTATGCAAATTTTTAAGGAACACTTATGAAAAATACATGTTGCAGGGCCTGCATTTATTGGCACTTATGAAAAATAAGTTCCCTAAAAATGTGCTGAGGTGGCCACTCTACTAATGTAACCCAACTCCTCTCTCTCACCTAGATCATCATCTCCTGCTGCCTCCTACTTCACTAGAGCTAAGGGGAACTCTCTCCAAGGGTTCCCTGAAGCTAGGAGAAGCTTCCCTGAACCTTAGCTTCCCTAGAAGCTAAGCTAGGAGTTACCACTCAGGAAAAGGATCTGGGGGTGGTTGTGAACAATACAATGAAATCCACAGCGCAGTGCGCAGCAGCCGTCAAAAAAGCAAACAGAATGTTAGGAATTATTTGGAAGGGGATAGAGAATAAAACTGAGGCTGTCATAATGCCTCTATACAAATCAATGGTGCGACCGCCCCTGGAATATTGTGTGCAGTTCTGGTCACTCCATCTCAAAAAAGACACAGCGGAACTGGAAAAGGTGCAGAGAAGGGCAACAAAAATGCTCAAGGGCATGGAAGGGCTCCCGTAAGAGGAGAGGCTTGGTAGGTTGGGGCTCTTCGACTTGGAGAAGAGACGACTGAGAGGAGATAGGATAGAGGTCTATAAAATCATGAGTGGTGTGGAACTTGTAAACAAGGAGCAGTTATTTACCCTCTCAGCCAGTACTAGAACTAGGGGACACTCCATGAAACTCATGAGTGGCAAGTTTAAAACAAATAAAAGAAAATATTTTTTTCACTCAGCGTATAATTGGGTTGTGGAATCTACTGCCAGAGGCTGTGGTAAGGGCCAGTGCTAGAGCTGAGTTTAAAAGAGGTTTGGACAAGTTTCTGGAAAATAGATCTATTAGCAGCTATTAGCCAGACAGGATCAGGGAATATGACGGGAGCTGGGGGAAAACAACAGGGAATGGATCCCCCACTGTGACCTGTTGGGTGTTTCTCCCAAGCCACCATGATTGGCCGCTGTCGGAGACAGGATGCTGGGCTAGATGGACCATTGGTCTAACCCAGTCTGGCACTTCTTATGTTCTTATGAAGCCTTTTAAACTGTCTCAAACAAATACAGCTTTGACTCCCAGATGTCTGTGCAGTGTGCAAACATCAGGACAAGCCCTGTAAGATCTCTTCCGTGCTGGCATTTAATAATCTATTTTTTAAATGGAAATCAACTAGGGCATGTTTTTCTTCATTTTCAGTAAACACACGGAACTAAATGCAAGTTTGCAAATTTTGCTCACCCTAGGAACTGCACCTTTTTTTTTTTTTTTTTTTTTTTTTTTTTTTTTTGCATAGATGAGCAAAGTGGCTTTAGTTTCTCTGCCGTTGCCATGGTCTGGGTGGGAAAATAGACTTTTCATACAGGCTGGTAAATTGTCATGACCGATTTGCCATGGCTGATTTAGCACCCAATTAAAAACACTTTGCCTTTTTTTTTTTTGCAATTAGCATAAAGGCAACTAATTAACTTGGGCAATTGTATGCAAAGTGCTGCATGGGTTATGTGGAAGGATTGTTGCTGTGATAAAGCAGTACCTTTACTAGCCCAGAACAAACCTAGTTCTGAAAGCAGAGTTGTTTGTGTACTGATAAATAAGCTTTACAATAGCAGTGTAAATAGCAACCATCCCAGGATTTGATTTATTTAAATTTGATACCTTGCCTCTCCCCTAAGGCTCAAGACAGCTTACAATATTAAAAAACACACATTAAAATCCCTTTAGAAAACCAAGCTTCCACCTTAAATAACCTTCACCCAACCCCTATCCCCACCTGCTAAATGCTTTGCCAAAAAGGGTGGTCTTGCGTCTCCCCCAGAACATGCTCAATTTTATCGTTGGACTCATTGTATTTTGCGGGGTTTTCTCCCTAAATTTCCAGCTTCTGGATTCATGTGATGAGGGACAAATCTTTTTATCCAAAACTATTATTAGTAATTATTTTTTTTGCCAAAAATGTGTCTGGTGCTGAACAATCATGATTAGAGAGAGGTCTCTGCCCTGAAGGGCTTACAATCTAGGGTACATAAAGGGAGAGAGAGAGAGATACATGCACTCCCATTTTACAGACAGGGAACTGAGGCTAAGAGACAGTGCCTTGCCCAAGACCACCCAGCGAGTTCATGGCTAAGGGCATTTGAACCCTGGTCTCCCTGGTTCAACTCCAGCACCTTAGCCATTGGCCTGAACTCAATAGAAAGAATGAACTAGTATAGAAAAAGGATAATGGACAAATGCGCTGATTCTACAGAAGGCAGTCGCTTCTCCCAGAGTGGCCGCTCTGTTCTAAGAATCTGTAAGTAACGGACAGCCTCTGTCCGCTAGACTCAACCTTTGTGTTACTGCTGTGAGCTCCGTTCCTTTGATATGCAAGCTCCCTCCCTTCACCTGGGAAGCCGTTTCCGACTGCCCCCTAACTAACCCAAATGAAATGTTCACTTTAGCTTAGTTCTCTCTCTGCATTGACTATTATTAGCCATTCGTTCTTGGTCTTATACCATTGATGACTTTGGCCTAGGGAAGGCTTCCTTGTAACTAAGTTACTTAGTTCCCTTCCCTGTAACTAAGCTAAGCACCTGCAACTTCTCAGTCTCATGGGTGTATCCTACCTTGTCTCTCCTGATATTCAGTGTTCACCTCTCTTAGATTGTAAACCCCCTGGGATAGGGACCTGTCTATAACTGGGGTGGGGACCTGTGAATGTTACACTCCTTGTCTCTCCCTGTTTCCCGTCCTTATTCCCCCCGCCCCCCCCGCTCAGATTGTAAGCCCTAGGGGCAGGGACCGTGTCTATTCAATTACTTTGTAAAGCGCGAGGTACATTGCTTGCGCTATATAAATGCCTGCTAATAATAATAATTAATAACTATTGATTGTATAGTGCTATATAAATAATAACAATTAACATAATTTATTATTATTATTATTCATGAAGTTGAGAAGTTACAGGTGCACGTGTTTTGCTTAGTTACAGGGGAGATGCTGAGTGGAAGGACAGCATTAGTGAGCCGCCGTCTGGGAGGGTGAGTAGCTAGGGGAGGCCTGGTGGCGGAAGTAGGTTTTTATCTTCTCTGAGGCGCCTGAGCTTGGCCACTGTCAGAGACAGGATGCTGGGCTCGATGGACCATTAGTCTGGCACTGACTGACTATGTTCTTAGGTGGCAGTCCTATTTCCCAGATGGGTGGTACAAGTTCTGGCTTAAAATTTAAGAGACCCAAAGCCTTAAAACAACCAACGATTTCTTCCTGCATTTCCTGTGTGTTTGCGCTCCGTAAGAAGTATTACGTACTTATAGCTTCTGTCCTGCCTACCCTTGCCTTTCTTAGTCAGACCAGCTAATACAGTGATAGAAACAACCCTGTTCCAATAGAAAGAGCATCTTCTGCCTGGGAATTAAATACTGGAATCTCACTGCTAATTAATGTGATTGCTGTGCTTAACCCAGCTGGCATCAAATGCTCATCTCACAAACAAAGCAGGATTACACAATCCGGTTTCTTGCTGAGCCAACATACCAGCTGCCACTTCTAATAGCATCGGCTTATTATCCCCAGCCGCGTGACCTTGGTTTAGTGGAACATCTTAGGGGTGTCTCTCTTTTGTGGATATATCAAGATTAATAGAGTTCTGGCTTCTTTGAACTAAAAATAAATTCTGGGGAAACTGCTTGTTGTAAGTTCATCCCCCACCCACCTCCCCGGATCTGGTAAAAAAAAGTCTGATAACTGATTCTACCTACGAAACGCAGTATAGATACAGCTGGGGAGCTGAACGTCATTCTCACTTTTGTTTTTCTAGTTTTGGGTGTAGATGGTGTAGTAAATACTCCAGCCAAGTATTCATGAGTCATTAAAACCAATTAAAGACTTTATTTTCATGACACGTCAGTCTTTTTAGAAAAGTCTCCTGTGTGTTCGTACTCCAAGCCATATGGAATTTTTTTTATATGAATGAAGCTTATTTAAATACTATAAATATCCGTTTTATTAACTTGCTGCAAAAAATGCCACTCGGCCTGTTTCTAAAATGAATTTGCCTTGGCTCTAGAGCTGCTCTTGCAGTCACTGCTGCTGCCAGAGGTTGGTCTGATCGTGTCTGAAGATATAGAAAGAAAAACACAAAGGCACCTGGCGAGTAGTTGAAGAAACTCAAGGCGCGATCCACACACAAATCTCTTAGTGTGTAGCCCTCGCTCTCCCATGGAAACTTGTGCAGCTGAGCAGGGAGAGGGCATGTTTCTCCAGGTGTGAAATTAGCTGAATTAAGCTTGCTACGTGCATGTGATTCTGTTCTTTATGGCAGGACTTTTCAGATTAAAAAAAAAAAGTAACATGAAAAAAATCTAAATGCTAACAAAGAGAATGACAGGAGGTAATGACTCATGGGTGCCGGTACCAGAGCTTTTAAGGAGAATATGTTACGCTTATGTGCGTTCATGTTCTAGGTCTGAATGGACTGTGTGGGTAGAAGATCAGTGGATCTGCAGTGTTCCTCTTCAGACAAAGGGATGGAGCTGATAACGCAGAGACGTCAGAAGTTGCAAAGAGTCTATGTGCTACGTATCAAAGCGGTGGAACAAGATGTACTTTCTCATCCTGAATGCCAGTTTGGTTCCTGTAACAGGCATGGACCAGGCAGCCTGTAAAGGGAAAGGGGGGAAAGAGTCCATTTAAAAGAGGAAGTAAAGAGCACAACTCTTGCAAACCTACAGTGAACAAGCTCTTGCACCCCTGGGCCTTTTGTTACGGTGGCCACTCTTGTATCCCCGGAATACAGGACATATTACACGCTGCGAGGGGAGAACGCCCCCCTACTGAGCCTCTCATCCTGCTCGTAGACGTGCGCGGCGAACACACGGCATAAAATCACGCCGCGCGTAAACATCCCGCGCGGGATTTAGACGTAACATTCCGCGTATTAAAGCCGGTCGCGTGTTTTTTTTAAAGCCGCAAATGAAATGCCCCGATGTCAAGGTATTTCATTCGCGGCTTTAAAAGAATGTGCGACCGGCTTTAACGTGCAAAATGTCACGTCTAAATCCCACGCGCGGGATATTATTGACACGCGGCATGATTTTTAAAAAAATTATTATTATTATTATTTATTTATTTAAAACTTGTATCCTGCCCAAAGGCAGCTCGGGGCGGCGAACAACACAAACATTTTTTAACAATAAAACATTTAAAAACAAATCAACAAATTTTAAAACAAATCATAAAACTCACCCTCCTTCCCAAACCCTACCCCCCCTCCCCCTCGCCAAAAGCCTGACGGAACAGCCAGGTCTTACACAAACATCGAAACGACAGGAGAGTGGGGGCCAACTGAGCCTCCTCTGGGAGCGAATTCCCCAGCACGGGGGCGGCCACCGAAAAAGATCCAACATCGGTGGCCACCCGCCTCGCCCGGGGAACCTCACGGACGATCTCAGGGGTCGCACGGGCAGACGGGGAGTGAGGCAATTCCGCAGATAGGCAGGGCCCAGACCGTGAAGTTATGTCGCATGTTCGCCGCGCACGTCTAAAAGCGGCCTAGGTGAGAGGTTCTGGGGGGAGGGGGGAAGTGGCCTTTGAAATGTACAAGCCCCAGCTGGGACCGTCACAGAGCCAGGCTCTGCAGTGATCCCGCCAGGGGCCTGTCACTTTCAAAGACCAGTCGGTGCGTTTGAGCAGCCTGTTGGGTCCCATTCAGGCACCAAAAGTGCCCAAACGAGGCCAGGTTGATTTGGGCACCCCAGATTCATTGGCGGAAGGGGAGGGGGGGCAAATCTTTGGGTGTCCAGCTGCAGTGGCTGGTACCAGAAGCATCTCAAAAATACTGGACAAAAACATGCAGAACAGAGCTTACTCAGAGCTGCTCTAAGCAGCCTGGGGTTAACAAGGATGTGACCCTGGCTGTTGACAGTTCTGGCAGCAGCAGCAGCAGCAGGAATATGTCTGACTCAATTCAATAATGGACAAGGCGGGACTAACCCTTCAGAAAATAGGACTGTCCAGTATAAACCTGGACCAATGGCTGCCCTATCCTTAATCCCTTATTGTAGCCATGCATTGTAAGAAGTCCCTATAGGGTTGATAAATGCCTGAGAGGGGTTGTTGGGTTGTTGTTGTTGTTGTTGTTTTTGCAGTAGGTGGTATCTTAACTGCATATTTTCATTTGCTGAGGATTTATCAGCTTCCACTTTTAAAAGAGCAAGTTTCTAGCTCTTAAACTTGGTATCTGCCTGCAATCCATCCTAGAAACCCATGGTAGCTGGTGGTTAAAATGTTGGTGGGCTGGGAGACTAGGAGCAAGGGGAGGGGAGAGACAATATATTTCCCTAGCCCCTTGAACACTGCCTTCTCCCATGTGTGTGTGAGATTGGATGCTGCTGCTGCCAGAGCTCTCAACACCCAAAGCCGTGCTAACCCCAGGGTACTTAGAGGAGCTCTGAGCAAGCTCTGTCCTGCACCTGCTCCTTACTCCCAAGCACAGTGCTGTGGGTGAAAGGGCTAAACATGGATCATTCCTCTCTGGCATCTACCCACATTAGAGGAGCCTTTGCTCAGGGGAGCTATGAGCAGGCTCAGAATAGAGCTTACTCATAGCTGCACTAAACACCCTACATTTAACTCAGCTCCTGCCCCAGCAGCTGGAGTTCAGGCAGCAGCAGTAGCCGCTTATCTGTTGGGTCAGGAGTTTCTAGTGGGACTAAATAGCCCATGCATGAGCTGGTGATTAAAATTTTTGGTGGGACTGGGGAAGTAGGCGAAAGGGCGGGGCATAATATACGCTTTCATCCCCCCTCCTCCACTGCTAGAAGCCAAACAACAAACATTTTGTAAAAATATCTACTGATTTATTTATCCCCCCACACCCCGCCCAATGGTTTGGGGTTTTTTTGAGGTCTGGTTTAGATTCGTGAAAACGTAGGCTAGGTGCTACTGCACCTGTCGATCATCAGTTCCCTTTGTGCCCCATCTCTCTCCAGTTCCTGTAGCAAATGCTTCTGCGAACTCCCCCTACTCCTCCCCCAAAGTGCCACTTGTGGAGCCACCTGTGCATACGGCGTCCTTACGCAGGGTCCTGTACCCAGAAGTCTCCCTGACAGGCAGTAACTCCTCTTGCATCAGTGACTCACTTTGAAACTTGCTGCTTTTTTGTTCCTTGCCTGTGCTGACTTGTCCGGGGTGTGGCTGCGGTTTGGGTCTATGTGCAAATGACACAGCGCTTCACTTTGGCAAATGTTCCCTCTCCTTTCCCTCCCGCTCTTGCACTGCATCCTGGGGAGCTAATTATAAGACTCCTCTTTTGGTGCTCACAGTGTAAACCCGGTGTCCGAAGCGGTTTACAGATGGGAGAAGAGTTTCAAAGGGGCTAATTCCCAAGCGTTGGTTACTAGGCATTGCTGCGTCCCGGCAGCCGAACTGTTGTGGTTGCTTGCAGGGTTCCGGGGGGGCAAGTGCAAACCCCACAAAGGCCGAAGGTTGTCACAGACGTAGAAGTGAGTGGAAGGGCCAGGCTGCTAGGGGTATTTCCTGCTATTCTGAGTTGGCACGACTGAACTAATAGGAACTCCTAAATAGAGTATATTCCTACTTGACTCTTGAGAATGATAATAATCTGCCTTAGACAGAAGGGTTGTTTCTTTGTCTGACCAGTTAGTATTTATCTCTGTGTCACGTCACAGATTAATCAAGGAGTGCCCTATAGTATAGTATCCCAGGACAGGGCCAGCTTTTGAATTTGTGGGGCCCTGGGCGATGATAAAATAGGTGGCCCCCCATGGCTCCACCCCCTCCCCGTGGTCTTGCCCCCTTCAGCACCCTCTGTGAGACCCTAGCACTGGTTGTGTTTGGGGCTCTGCTGAGAGGGAGTGGGGGCCCTGGACCCTGCCCCGGAGAAAACGGGCCCCCAGAAGAAGAGAAAATAGTGGGGCTAAAGGCAGTCACCCTGTGGTAAGGCCAGTCCTGTCCTGCCTTAATGGTCTTGTGTCTGGCTTCCTTGCACTCACGTTTGAGCAGCTGAATCCCAGCTGCTCCTCAGAATCTCAGCAGCCGCCCCACTCCATCAGCCAATTGGGAAGAAGGAGAGGTGTGTGGGCGGGTACGCACAAGTGTCTGTGTTGTGTGGCTCCTGGCCATAGGAAGAGTCTGGTGCACGGCTCTTATGCTTGGGAACTTTGCCCGCTCCAGCATGTATCTTTCCTAATGGACGGGGAGTTAACCCAGTGAAAGCTTAAGGTACAAACAGGGTGAGTGATTTGTTCAAGGACTGTTTGCGCTTGGTCTTCTGAGTAGATTTCCCTGTTGCAAGCTAGAACATTACGTGGTCAACTTTCACCTGATGCATTTCCATAGATGCTTGAATCCCTTCATTGGTTCCAGGGGGCAGGATGGGGTAAAGGGTGATAGTCTGCCCAGCAAAGTGAGATGCAGTGAGTGGATTGAATGAGCTTCCTTCTTCCTTCTAAACAGAGGGCTGAATGACGTAGTTCATAAAGCCGGCAACTAAAGGACTTCTCTCTAGCTCTACTGACTAGTAGGGATGTGCGAACAGGTGCCAGTTTGGGTTCAGCCGTTCGGTTCGTGTGTTTGGTTCAGGCATTCGGGTTGTTTGCCAGGTTCGGGTTCAGTCGTTCCATTCGGCCATGTTCGGTTTGGTTCGGGTGTTCGGAAAAGTATCATGAGAGCGTGTGATTGCGCTGGAAACTGGAAATTCGAGTGCGTGCGGAGCTGTGTGGTGAGAGAGTGTGTGTTTGGCTGGGTGGCTGTTCAGTTCATGTATTTCGGCTGTTTGTTTGTGTTTGGCTGTGCTGTTTGGCTGGTTGGTGAGTGTTGGTGTGTGGTGGGTGACTGTGTGTGTTGGCTGTGTGATTTAATATATATATATATATATATATATATATATATATATATATATATATAATGAAAAAGACTGTAGTGCTGATTCCCCGGCTGGTGTCCAACTTGGTGGTCTTGGAGGAGGAGGAAGATGTCGCTGTCCCTGGATCTTCAGTGATGGTGGCTGGATCCTCGGATGAGGAGCAAGCAGCGGACCCAGCTGCCAGATTTGTAAACTTTTTTTTTACTTTGAGGACAAGAAAGGCTCTATCTGTTAGAGTGAGCTCACTGGTGTGTGGGTGGGTGTGTGGGTGGTGGGCATCAGTCAGACACAATCAGTGGGCATCAGCGGGTATCCAGGGTCTCCCCATTGCCATCCCACTGCAGCACCCCAAGGAGGGCAGGATTTACATGTGCCAGCAAGGGTACTTCAAGTTCCCATCACTACTAGCACCCAAATTAGGGCAGGATTTGCACGTGACAGCCAGGGTCTCCCCCCTCCACAGCACCCAAAGAAGGGCAGGATTTGCACGTGCCAGCCAGGGTCTCTCCATTTGCCATCCCTAGCACCCCAAGGAGGGAGGACTAGAGGCATCATCATAAATGCATGATATTACTTAGGTGTTGTTTATGTGTTCCCATTTCAGAGAGGAATCGGATGTGGGCACCAGCACTCGTGCCAGGCCAAGGAGGACCCCGAGGTGAAGGTCAACAGTGACACCCCCAGACATTGGGCGGACAAGGTCCAATGTCTGGAATTTTTATGATAAGGAGAACGGGTTCGCCATCTGCAAGGTAAGGCATGGGGGCTGGAACAACAGGGTATGCATGCATGCATTGCCCTCTATGACCTGTTATGAATGGAAGTCCCCTGTAGAGAAAGATTGCCACCCACCCACTTGTGGAGACAGAATGCAGGCAGGGCTTGACACAGACGATTGGTCTGACGCAGTATGGCACTTCTTATGTTCCTATCTTTTTATGTTCTTTAGACCTGCCGAAAAAGAGTTAAGAGGGCCAGAGAGGGGACCACATCTGGGCTCATCGCCCATGTGGAGAAACTCCACGGGAAGGAAGTGAGGCGGCACGACTCTGGCGTGACTGTGGAGCATCAGCGCCAGAAGAAGGGGGGGGGGAAGGCACGCCAGAAGAGATGCCATTGAAGCCCTTCCCCCTCCTCCGTCACTGCTGAGGACTCTCCAGCCCCCCAGGAGAAGTCAGAAGCGGCAATGGCTTTTCAGGAGGAACTGGAGAGGCCGACCCAGAACTTTCTGGAGCAGCAGAGGCAATATATGAACAGGCTGCAGATGCAAGCCCTGAATATGGAGGACTGACTGGTGGAGCAGTTTCAGGTACTGGAGGTACGGGAACGCGGGGTGGAGGCTTATTCCCGGTACCTCCAGACAGAGATTGGTGATGTGGAGCTGCACCGCCAGTCGGTCACCAAGTGGCAGGCATCTGTGGCAGGGGCCGTTCAATTTGCCATTGAGCACGGGTACAAAATGGAGGAGGGTGGTCCCCTAGGTCCCGCCCACCCCTTTCAGCTTTCCCCCATATTCCAGGGGACAGGCCCATAGACAAATAAGTTTCCTTTATATGTTTGCTTTTAGTTTTATACAGTTGTAGTAAATGTGGTGGTGGTGGTTGTTGTTTGTTTGTTTGAATAGTTTTTATAAAAGTTCTATTTGTTGTTACCTGCTTTGTTTGACCTGACCAATCTTTTATCCCTCTGTGCTACTTCTGGCAGGTGGCAGAATCTCATTGTATATACAGCTTGTCCTATCCCACAGCAGCAGCACATGTAGCATAGGTAATCCAAAGATGTGCCAGCAGCAGGGTCTCGACTTGCAGACAGTCCCGGAGGGGCAGGGCTTGTGTCTGTGTGGGTGTGCCTGAGAGAAAGAGAGACAGGCTATTTTGGCAGCGGGCATCCACGGGTGGGTGCGGAGGAGTAGGCTGGTGGGGGGCAGGCTTGCAGGCGGGTGCCAGTGCAATGGCGGCTGTAGCATGGGGGCGCCTGGGGAAGTGCCCTGCCCCCGCTCTCCCCCGTCCCCCTGGTGCCGCACTGACAGAGCGCTCACTGACTGAGCGCTCTGTCTCTGCTGCTGGAGGCACATTGGAACGCTGCACTGTGCTGAGTGCTGCAGTCAGAGCAGTGAGGCGCCCCGATGTCAATTTCACTCAGCCGCCGGCAAAGCAGAGGCAGAGAGCGCTGAGTCAGTGAGCGCTCTAGCGCCTCTGCCTGGACTCCTTCTGGGACTCCGAAGTCTGGAGTCCCAGAAGGGACAAACATAGGCTGAACTCGAGCCGGGCAGCTCAGCGTTCAGTACAAGTGTGCCGCTAGGGAAATTTTTCACTGTCAGCAGAAAGCCTCACCTGGGCATTCAGTGGAGGCGCTCTGGCGGCAAGATGGGTTGCCGCGCACACGCTTGAACTGACTCAACATGTGCACGGCAGCCCATCTCGCCGCCGAGCACCTCCATTGAACTGCCTGCTTGCCTGCCTGCCTGGAGTGGTGCCAGTCCCCAACCTGACGACAACGGTGAGTAAACATGCCGGGGGGTGGTGGTCAGGGAGCAGAGAGGCACTGCTCCTCAAGTCCCCCCTGCCACTCACCCCCCTTCCCCAGTGGCACTGGGGAAGGGGGGTGAGTGGGGGGGACTTGCGGAGCAGAGGCTGGGGGCCTGGGATGGAAGGGGGGGAGGGTGTGTGAAACTGGGGAATAGGGGGAAGGGTGGGTGTGCACCCCCATCCCCCAGTCTCGCGCACCCTCCCCCCCTTCCATCCCCCAATCTCACACACCCTCTCCCCCTTCCATCCCAGGCCCCCAGCCTGGAGAGATGAGACACTGGGGAAGAGGGGGGTGAGTAAACATGGGAGGGGACTCGGGGAGCAGACGCTGGGGGGCCTGGGGTGCTTTACAAGGATGGGTCCCTGTGTTGTGGGTTTATAAATTATTTTATTTTTTAAGCTTGATGTGCATGTAGACTGTGTTTTCTTCCATCCGATGTGAACCCTGGGAACTCCTTGCTGCTGGGTTATGCCAGTGTTTTGGGTGTTATGCCAGTGTTTTGAGTGTTTCCCTGTGTTTTGGGTTTATAATTTATTTTTTTTAAGCTTGATGTGCATGTAGACTGTGTTTTCTTCCATCCGATGTGAACCCTGGGAACTCCTTGCTGCTGGGTTATGCCATTGTTTTGGGTGTTTCCCTGTGTTTTGGGTTTATAAATTATTTATTTTAAGCTTGATGTGCATGTAGACTGTGTTTTCTTCCATCCGATGTTAACCCTGGGAACTCCTTGCTGCTGGGTTATGCCATGCCACTGGCCTACCGTCCCCTTGGCTCCGCCCCAGGCCCGCCAGCCCGGACTTACTGCCCCAGTGCCCTTCCAACATCAAAACCCACCAGCTGCCCCTGCGCCGGTGGCTGCTGGCCAGTAAGGCACGAGCAGCGGCAACACCCAGAATGGAAAGACAGCCCCCCGTGACTGGAATGATGGTCCCAGAATCTCATTGATAGTTCCTGGCACGGGCGGGGAAACATGACTGCTTCAGGTACAGTGGAATGACAGCCTAAAGCCTATGGGAGTTGAATGATGTCCCTGGAATTAGTGCATGGTTGGGCATACTTCATTCATTCAATCACCATGTGATAGGTGGTAGCAGCAGGGACAGGAACACACCTAGGGAGGCAGGCACATATAATACGTTGTGTTATATTCCATCTCATTCTGGTAGGTTTGGTGCTGGATGTGGGCGATGGGCATCGGGCGCATGAGCACAGATGGGAACCCTGATGGTGGGTCCTGGGGCTGGAGTGGCTGTTCCTTGATATGCGGGAAGGCGTTGCAGGCTTGCATCCTACTCTCCGGAGCTGAACAAGCTATTCTGCCAATTGGTCAAGCCTTGCCCGGTGGCAAAGCACGTAGCCAGCCACCCACCCAGTAACAGAAATTGGATTGTGGGAGCACGGTACCCATGGCACAGCAGAAGCAGCAGAAACGGACACTGGTTTGCCCGGGCACAGAACCCGTGGCTCAGACAGCAGAGGCGGCATTGGGAGCAGCAGCAGACTTTGGATTGATCTGGCACAGAACCCGTGGAACAGCAGAGACAGCAGCAGCAGCAGGATTTGCCTGTATACAGCACCCATGGAGCCAGGATGATTGGATTTGCCAGGGAATAGCTCCCATAAAGCAGCAGACGTCAGCAGCAGAATTGTGTGGACACATTTGGATTGGCCAGGGCAGAGCACCCATGGACCAGCAGACAGCAGTGGTGGGATTACCAGACCGGTGGTGCACATCACCCAGGGTTGCCAGGGTAGGCAGACAGGCAGCGTGGCATGAGAGTCATGAAGACTGAGGCAGGGTTCAAGCTTTGCAACCTGGACGGGCGGGCAGGCAGCGTGGCATGAGAGGCAGTAGGGAAGGCAGGCTGGGACCTTGGCACCAAGTTGGCAGGGCACTCAGATAGGCTGGTGAAGACTGTGCAGCGTGAGAGAGAGAGCCAGTCAGATAGGCGAGTTGAGATCATCTAGCCACTAGCTAGAGGCCAGCTGGCAGGCTTATAGTTTCCCAATGCCACCCTGCAGCATGCAGTCAGTCAGATAGGTCAGCCGAGGCCGTGTAGTATGAGAGAGAGAGGGGGGGGCGGGTTCCAGGCATTGGGAGGGAGGGACAGCACCTCAGCAGCATAGGAGCAGTAGCCCTAGCCCAGATTGAGAAGGAGGAGGAGCTCCATCCCAA
>QEPC01005841.1:129514-145070 GCA_003113815.1 Sphenodon punctatus
CTCGCATCTTCATGAATGTTAGACCCCTTGTCTCTCCCTCTGTTCCCCTTCCTAAGTCTCTCCCCCAGCTCCTGTCTCTCAGATTGTAAGCCCTAGGGGAAGGGACCGTGTCTATTTTATTACTTTGTAAAGTGCCAGGTACACTGCTGGCGCTATATAAATGTTTGTTAATAATAATAACAATAATGAGGGTCTTTGTGTTCCCCTCTGTGAGGGGGGGCAGGAGGGGCTACCTGGTGAGAGCAGGGGGAGAGGAGGTGGGGGTTCCCTCCATCGGGGAGGCGGAGCAGCCTAGATCGGGGACCGAGGCTGAGTGGATGGGGGGGCAGCCATTGGGGTCATGATGGGGTGGGGGAGATATGGTCCCAACAGGGGTGTTTGTAGATCTGTGAGGGGAACAAAGTGTTTAGTGTCTGTTCCCTGAGCTATTCCCTGGGTGGATGGGGATCAGAGGCCCCTCAGGCCGAGGCTCCTGCTGCTGAATGCAAGGTCGGTGGCTAATAAATCATCAATGGTCCATAACTTAATTCTGGACCAGGCTGCCGACCTTGTATGTCTTACGGAGACCTGGCTGGACATGGAATCCATGGCGGACCTTGTTTCAGCCGGGTACTGCATTCAACATCAGCCAAGGCTTGAGGGACGGCGCGGGGGGCGTAGCCATTTTTTTAGGGAGTCGTGGACTGTGCAGAGGGTTAATACCAGGGACATTGAGGCCCTTCATCTGGTGATCGATTTGGCAGGGGACAGATTAGGGCTGTTGCTGGTCTACCGTGCACCTTCCTGTCCGGCAGCGTCCCTCTCCGCTCTAGCTGAACTGGTGTCTGAGGTGGTGTTGCACTCCCCGAGGACCCTGGTCCTGGGGAATTTCAATATTTACGTTGATGCTGGTCCTGCAAGGGCCGAGTGTGAGTTCATGGCAACCATAAACCTGTCCCAAATGGTCATCGACCCAACACATGGTGGGGGGGCATACTCTCGACCTGGTGTTCTACACTGGCCTTGAAGCAGGGGATCCATTGGTGGGGGAGGTATCAACAATGCCCTTGTCATGGATGGATCATTACCTCCTCCAGGCCAGGCTCCCGGCACATGTCTGCCCCCAGAGAGGTGTGGAACCTATTCGATCAGCTCGCCCCCAGAGACTGATGGAACTGGATCTGTTCCAGATTGCTCTGGGGGAATTGCCTTCTGATCTCGATGACCATTCAGTCGAGGACATTGTTCTGACTTGGAACACCTTGCTGATTGAGGCCATCGACGGACGGCTCCGAGGCGTCCGCTCCCCCAGCTCTGGCACTGCAGGTTACCTTGGTTCATTGAGGGGCTGAGGTTCTTGAAGTAGGAAGGGCGGCAGTTAGAGCGACAATGGTGCCATTCTCGGGCTGAAGCTGACAGGTTACGGCATAGAGCTAGTTTACAGGCCTATGCCAGGGCCATGAGGACAGCAAAGAATTCCTCCTTTGCTGCCCTTGTAGCAGCTGCAAAGTCTTGTCCAGCGGAGCTGTTCTGGGTGGTGAGGGGCTGGTCAGTCTGGCCTCCCTCCGCCTGGACGTGGAATCTTCCAGAGCCTGCTGTGACATGTTTGTCAACTACTTTGCGGATAAGATTGCTCAGCTTCACCACGACTTCAGTGCTGTAGTTTCCACAGGAGGAGGAGAGTCAGAGGGTGCGGAAGCCCCGTCTGGCCTGGTTTCATGGGATCTGTTTCAGGAGGTGCTACCAATGGGGGCTGTGGATGTTTTGGGGGCAGTTAGGGCCACCTGTTGTGAAATGGATCCATGCCCATCCTGGTTGGTCAAGGCCTGCCGGGAGACGTTAGGGCCGTTGCTGGTGGGGGTTATCAATGCCTCTCTTCGGGAGGGCAGAATGCCAAATTGTTTGAAGAAGGTGGTGTTCCAGCCTCTGCTCAAGAAATCATCACTTCATGTTGATTCACTCACCAGTTATTGGCCAGTGTCTGACCTTCCCTTTTTAGGAAAGGTTATTGAACGGGTGGTGGCTCAGCAGCTCCGGGAGTATTTAGATAGCCTCAACTTTCTAGATCCCTCCCAGTCTGGCTTTTGCCCAGGGTATGGCATTGAGACTGTGCTTGTGGCCTTGATTGACGACCTGTGCCAGGAGATAGACCAGGGACGTTCGACCTTACTGGTCCTATTGGATCTCTCGGCAGCTTTTGACACAGTTGATCATGAGCTGTTGGTGACTCGCTTGCGGGACCGGGCAGGATTGGGTGGGACGGTTCTACAATGGTTCCGTTCCTACCTAGCCGGTAGGGCCCAACAGGTGGTGCTGGGGGACAAGTCATCTTCCCCCCGTGACCTCTCGTGTGGTGTCCCGCAAGGTTCTATTCTGTCCCCGCTCTTGTTCAGCATGTACAGGCAGCCATTAGGCGAGGTCGTGAGGTGGTTTGGAGTGAGTTGTCATCAATATGCTGATGACACTCAACTGTACCTCTCATTTTCATCAGACCCAGGTCCGACCAGCAGTCTCTGTGGCAGAAACTCACAGGTGGCAGAGTAAAAACAAACAAAAGAAAGTATTTTTTCACTCAGTGTACAATTAGGTTGTGGAATTTACTGCCAGAGGAGGTGGTCAAGGCCATCAGTATTTCTGAGTTTATAAGAGGTTTGGACAAGTTTCTGGAAGATAGTTCCATTAGCAGTTATTAGCTAGATAGGATTGTTGAACAAATCCCTTTACTGTCGGGAGCCTGGGGATGACCCACAGGGAATGGATAGCATGGTGACCTGTTGGGTGCTTCTCCCAGGCCCCCATGATTGGCCACTGTCCGAGACAGGATGCTGGGCTCGATGGACCATTGGTCTGACCCAGTCTGGCACTGACTATGTTCGTATGCTTGCCTTTCCCAGTGTTTGATGGCTGTGGAGGACTGGAGGAGGCAGAGCCGACTGAAGCTGAATCCTGACCAGATGAAGGTAATGTTGGTGGGGAGAGTGGTGGGTGTGACTTCCCTGGTCACTGATGAGGTTTGTCCCCCACTGGTCTCCCACATGCAGAGTCTAGGGGTTCTCCTGGATTGCCAACTCCACTTGGATAGCCAGGTGGAGACGGTGGCGAAGGGGGCTTTCCGCCAGTTCTGCTTCGGCGGCATTGGCCTGATGTCTCTGACTCCGACCTGGCCACCATCATTCATGCTTTTGTTACCTCGAGACTGGACGACTGCAACGCGCTCTACGTGGGGCTCCCCTTGGGGACGGTCTGGAGGCTGTCGCTGGTGCAGAATGCAGCAGCCCGACTCCTTACGGGGTCAGGTCACTGGGAGCTCATTACACCGGTGCTTCGTTCTCTGCACTGGCTGCCTATTTTCTTCTGGGCCCGATTCAAGGTGTTGGTTTTCACCTTTAAAACCATTGGCCTCGGCCTGACCTGTCTCCGGGACCGCCTCACTCCCCGGGACCTGGATCAGCCCCTGTGGTGCATTGGGGGCGCCTTCTTGGAGGTCCCCCCAAGTCAATTGGGTGGCCACGAGGGTATTCTCGGTGTCTGCACCTCGGCTGTGGAACTCCCTCCCAGAGGAGGCTCACCTGGCCTCAGACCTGCTGACTTTTTTCGGGCTTGTAAAACCTGACTGTTCCCCCAGGCATTTGGTGGCGGGGACGAGGGAAGGATGGGACGGGAGGGCGAGGAGGTGAGATGGGGAATTTTATATTATGTTGTATTTTAATTGAACTATTATTGTTAATTTGTTTTATTGTTGTAAGCCGCCCCGAGCCACCTGTGGTCAGAGAGGGCAGGGTATAAGAGTTTTTAATAAATAAATAATAAATAAATAATTCACACCTGGCAAGGCACGCTTAGAATCCACCAGTGAGTTCTTGCACCAGCAATGACCTGAATTCAAATTTGCCAAGGTCACACGTGGGTCTGAAACGGCTGCTCTGATTCTAGTCTCGAGAGACGCTTGGGTATGTCACAACCCTCCTAACCAATTCATCACCATGAGTCACTTCTGCTCAGGTGCAGCACAGGTCAGGAAGCCTGGCAATGCAGCGGGCCCAGCTATGGTTCTTGGAGCAGCTGACGGCTGCACTGTACCTGCCTCTTCTGAAAACACACTCGGAAAAGCTGCAACCACAGCCCCCTCGGCCTCCTAGACGGTTGTTTCTTTGTAAGTTGCTAAATCGTGTTCTGACAAAGTGCTTCTAAATGGCTTCTGTACAAGGCAAGGCTGGCTAGCTTAGCACTTTTCAGCTTGGAGAAGAGATGACTCAGAGAGGGAGTGCAACAGGAACTAGGAAGTTATTTACCCTCTCCAATTGCCCTAGAACTAGGGGATACTCTAACTGGCAGCAGATTTAGATCAAATAAAAAGGAAGGACTTTATTACTCAACTGTGTAGAGAAAGTAGAGTTTGCCGTGTTGGTTCCAAATATAGGTGATAGAAACTTGCCTGATGAAGGAAACTGTGAGGTCTGAAAGCTTGCATACCAATAAAAGATATCACTTTATTACTTTGACTCAATTTGTTTACTCAACGTAGAGTTAACGTATGGAGCTTGCTGCCTAAAGATGCTGTGAAGACCAATAGCATAACTGGGTTTAAAAAAGGACTGGATAAGTTATTGGAGGATAGGCTATAGGGACGGTCTGCCAGAGGAAATTGCAGTTCCTCTGTTTTCAGTTCGGATCCCGCAATTTCTGGATTTAATTACAGATCCATATTACATATCCATATTTAAATCAATTAAAAACTAAAATAATTTAATTTTTTTCAAAAAAAATAAGTTAAATCCTCATGCGCAAAATGACCACCAGATTATTCTGGACATGTGCACTCTTTTCCAAAATGACGACGGCAGCAACACCAACATTTTGGTAAAGGGCAGCTGGTTTTCACATGCGCAGGGGCTACTTAGTGTATGCACTGACTAGCTGCCCTTTTCCAAAATGGCTGTGCTGCTGCTGCCGCCATTTTGGAAAAGGGTGCGCATGCGCAGAATGACCCGGTGGCCATTGGCGCATGCGCAGCAGTTTCTTTTTAAAAATTTATTTTAGACCCAAACCGCAACAGGCGTGTTGTGGTTCAGTACGGATTGATCCACAACAGCCTGTTACGAGCAGTTATGGGTCAAATCTGAATGTCCACTCCAATAGGTTTATAAATGGCTATTAGTCAAGATGGTTGCGGGGGACGTAACCTGTACCTGTCGAGAGCTGGGAGTGAACAGTGGGGAATGGATCGCTCCATTATGACCCATTGGGTACTTCGCGGAAGCAACAGATGGTGACCCCTGGTAAAGACAGGATGTTGGACTAGACCGACGGTTGGTCTGACCCAGTCTGGTACTGATTATGTTTTAAAGAACTGAAATACCAGAGATGACCTCCTGCCCTGCCGCTTAGGGATGGGCGAACCCGGTTCAGAAGTTCGGAGTTCGGACCGAACTCAGTCTATTCGGTTGACCGAACCAAACTTCCGAACCAAACTCGAATTTCAAACCAAACCGAATTTCCGAACTCCGTTCTGTTCGCCCATCCCTAGTGGCAACACACACACAAAAAATCTGGTTTTGAATGGCCGAACTTGGTTCGGAAGTTCGGAATTCGACCGAACTCGGTCTGTTCAGTCGACCGAACTCAACTTCCGAACCGAACTCAAATTTCAAACCGATCTGAATCGAACCGAATTTCCGAACTCAAATTTCAAACTGAACTGAACTGAACCGAATTTCCAAGCTCCGTTCTGTTCGCCCATCCCTACTGCCGCTATTTTGTGGATGAGCCACATTGCCTCCTCTCTGCACCAGGGCTCTGAGCCACCACGAGCTCTGCTTTGCAGTCTCAACAGGTAGCGTATTCGTGTAGGCGACGGAAGCAGAGTTTTTGAGCCCCTCCTCCACGCTGACGCTCTCCGAGAAAGCTATCATTTTATCATCGGCGGCTGCTTGTTTGCAAATAGGTTTGAGAGAGTCTCTAAAACAGCAGAAGCAAAACCAGGGAGCTGCCACTCTGGTGGGGTTGCTGTTGTGGGACCCTGCCGTGTCTGCGAGCGTGTACTCTGCTTCGTAGCGTGGGTGAGCAACCCTATCAATACTGCTGGTTCTGTCTTTATTTCCAGGGGGAGGGCAGTTGGCGATAAGCAGAATAGAAAGGAGTGGGGAAGACCGCACGTGAATGAGTACGGGAGTGCAGCCACACCATGGCATTTAGTTTAGCCCCCCTTCCCACTGGCGCCGCTCAAGGTAAAGTTGTTCATTGGATTTTCCTTCATCGTTGCAAACCAAACTGAATCCTGATATGCCCAACGCTACAAATCCTGAGAGCGGTCCATGCACCTAGCTCTTTCTGTGCATGCTGTCGTAGGAGAATTGTTGACAAAGTGTAAGCTTCCCAAAGCCATTGCGTTTACGTTCTACTGTGACCTGAAATCCTGGGACCTACATTTTTCAACACCAAATTTCCTGACTGGCCAGGGGCATGGGGGCAGTCTGTCAGCCCCGGGTACAAAGCAGAAAGCGCTGCATGGTGCAATGCATCTAGAAATGCAGGAGCGAGGGTGACTTGCAGGGAAGAGGAAATGGAAACCTGCGGCTTGTTTCATTCCGTCGCTGCAGCTGCAGCAGGTGGACACCGCTGCCGGGAGGAGAGCTTGATTCTAGGAGTTGAGAGGCCTGGGTGTGTGGCAGCCGGTGGTCTGGTGCCTCCGGGTCTGTCTGTGTCCTGCCCAGTAGAATCACTCCAGAAGCCTGAGCCTCTTTCTGTTTCTTTCACGCTCCTGTCTCATTTTATAAACAAATGAGCCACAGACAGTCGGCCGATTGTGCACCCCACCTGTCAGGACAGACAGCTCCATAACCCCAGGAAGTCAGGGCTTCGCCCAGAATTAATGGGTTAAGTTATGGAGGGCTTTGTCTAAAAGGGGTGGAATGATGGCATTGCCCCCACCCCCGTCCCATCCAGAGCGTGGAAGCATCCTGGCTCTGTGCAAGAGAGACACGGTTGCCTCCTGCTAGTGACCCTGTCCTGGAACTGAGGGACTTGAGTAGGCAATGGACATTTTTACACACACCTTAAAGTGCTGGTCTTTCAATCTTCCGAGTTTACAAGTCCACAAGTAAGTTCCGGATGCATTTCTCTCACACACGCCGTGCTGAGGCAGCCTAAAGTAGCCTCAGCTGTAGACGTGAGGGGCTGCCATGGAAACCAAGTGACCCCAGCTGCCTGGAGCAAAGCCGTTTACCAGGAGAACATTTTTTCACAGAAAAGTTCTGGGAGAAGGTCTACGCAGAAGTTCAAAGAGCCGGATGTTTAAGGTCTGGGTGAGTGATTTAGACACACAGAACGTTCAGGATGGAACAGCAAACATGCAGGAGAAATGTGTGTGTAACAACACCCAGTGCCCATGCCTGACCCACACTCTGTAGGATCATTGGGCCCAGGTCAGGGCTCAGGCCTTTATTACTGCTCAGAGGACAGGAGGGAGGCAACTGCAGCGGGGGCGGGGGCGAGAGACACGCTAACGGAGACTGTCACACACAGGCCCTGAGCGCAAACGAAGCAGGCAGAGAGATGCATGCTGGGAATATGGTTGCTACTAGGGTAGCCATACCTCTCCTTTAAAAGAGGACACTTACGAAAAATACATGGTGCTGGGCTGCCCTGGAGCAGTGGAGGTCTGGGCCGCCCTGGTTGCCACCATTCTGGGTTTCATCTGGACAATGGATTTTGACCCAGACTCTCAGGGCTCCTAGAGAATCTTGACATTTAGCCAAGTCAGCTGAGGGCACCCTACCTGGGCAGCCAAAGGCCTAAGAGAAAAACCTACAGAGGTGCTTGCCCATGGACTGTTTGGATGATCCTCCCCTCTGGAGTAGGCTAGGCCCCCTCCCTCCTTAGATTACCCCTGCTTCCTTGCAGAGGCAACTACCAAACCTGAGCCCCTCTGATTGTGTGAACAAACATGAGGGTCAAGAGAGTTAGAGTGACTGCTCCAGGCAGAGCCAGCCCTTTGTGTCTGTCTCGCTCCTAACCTGGCACGGCACAGACCTCAGCAGAGGCCTCCAGGCCAGGGCTGAACCGAGCAGAAGGACAAGTAGCCAAGTACCAGGCCAACAAATGTTCAGGAGCTGCTTGGTAATACTTCTGAATACTCAGTATCATTCGGTACTGAGTAAAATATCCGGCAAAATACTTGGGATTTTACCGAGTACTGAGTCCCCTAAGTGGCGGGCAGGAAGGGATAGCAGAACGAGCTCACCGAGAGGACACAGCCTGTCGAGTCAAAGTGGAGCTGCTTCACCGCCTGTTGCCGCTGGTGAAGGTCCGCCGCCCCACCCTCTGCCCCCGCAGCACTGCAAACCCGGTGAGGTTCTGCAGCGCTGCGCTTCTCCTGGTTGCAGGCTGGGAGATCAGGCTGCCATCCTTTCTCTGGGAGCATATTGGGAAATGTAGTCCAGCATGCTCCCAGAGAGCATTAGAATGCTGGCTTTCTGGGAGCATGCTGGACTACATTTCCCAGCATGCTCCCAGAGAAAAGATGGTGGCCAAGTCTCCCGGCCTGCAGCTGGGAGATGTGCAGTGCCGGGGGGGGGGCCTCACCTGGGTTGCAGTGCCGGGGGGACCTTACCGGCAGAGGTGGCAGTGGCAGGCAGCAAGCTGCCTCCATTTTGACTCCATGGGCCGCATCCCCTCAGTGAGTTTGCTTTGCTTCCTCTGCTCCCTGTGCCTGCTCCCCTTCCTGTCCCCCACATTAGGAAATTTGATCCTGCACCTCTTTCTGCCCGCCGTGCTGGATTGCTCGATCGAGGAGTCACTGAGGAAACCAAGTACTGTGACCATTGCTCGGTTCTTGGTAAAATCGAGTTGAGCATCGCGATCCTCTGTCAATTCCAAATAAAACCAAGGACCAAATTTCAACCCTACTCCAGGCCCTACTCGCACACAGATCATAGCTTGGGAGAGTCTCCTGGGAGCCAATGCTGAAGAGGAAAGATTACAGATTGACACCCTCCCCCTCCACCCACATGCTCACATACATTCTGGTTTCTGCTACACATTCTCACTGAGGCCCAGAGATCTGTCTGGTCCCATCTGTCAATGCTGGTGGAGTCTGCGAGGCATAGAGCTGGGAGATATGTCGGTGTAAAACAGGCATCTTGTTTCCTCTAAAGTGATGGCTTTAGTTGTCTCATGGGCAGGATCGGTGGGGAAGCCCCTTACGTGACTGGTGAGGTCAGTCTGGGCTCCCCATGCTAGTAGGCTTCTCTGGGGCAGCAAATGAGTCTTCTGGTAGAACCCCCACACTAGGGTTTCTGAGTGCCCGGACCCTTGTTGACTGTTCTTTGCACAGGGCCCCATGATTCCTAAGGATGCCTCCGAAGACAGGGCAGCCCATCTGGGAGCTGCAGCCCTTGGCACTAGAAAAGGCCTTTGCTTGGGCACCAGAAGCCTTCTAATATATTAAAAGTGCCCAGGGAAGTAGAGGCACGTGCTGAAGGAGGGGACGGCTGTGAAGGAAGCTTCTGCTAGCTCACTGCCTCCTCCCCATCTTGGATCATGCTGTGGAGGTCACTAGGACTCCCTTATTCCCCATGGATGTCCCTACCACGGAGTTGGCCAGACTCACTGGGTGCTCTTCCCTCCTCCCTGCTGTCCTGAGATTCCTCTCATTGAAAACCAGAGGTGATGGAGGAGATGTGAGCGCAGCCCAATGGCCTCTCTAAGTCTGGATTCACGTTAACCCACAGCCTCGTGAATACAGTGTGAGCTTCCTAGGTCACTTACGACTGCGTTACTGAGTGCCGCGTCAGGAACTCAGCAGGCTACGCGATTGCCTATCACATAGCCAGATACCTGGGAAATTGGTCATTTCCGGTACCATTTTTTTTTGGGGGGGTCTACCAAAGTCAAAGTTAAAGTATTTTATTATGGCACGGCTTTCGCCATGGCCGAAGTTTTAAAACCACAAAATTAATAAATGTATAAAATACAATATGCAAAATATTCAATATCAAAATACAATATAAACATATTCCTTTAGTCAATACTACAACTGACCTCAGATGCTAATATAAACCA
Source organism: Sphenodon punctatus (assembly GCA_003113815.1). Lineage (NCBI taxonomy): Eukaryota > Metazoa > Chordata > Lepidosauria > Sphenodontia > Sphenodontidae > Sphenodon > Sphenodon punctatus. Next base: position 139,556 of record QEPC01005841.1, read on the forward strand.
CCATCATCACCCCTCCCATCCCAGTACCAACACCGAATGGAGACAGGAACAGATCTTCTTTCTTCCATTAAGCAATACTGCAATTAGGCTCAGGAGCCTATATGCTCAGCCACCATCCAACCCGTCCTGGTACCAGCTCCTAAGATAAGTACGCTCCGATCATTGTAGGGGCTCATCACCTACCATAAATCTATCCCAATTGGGAGAGAAAACTGAAAAATAGGGACTAAAAAATCAACATTCCAGGACATTGGGTGCATGAATTGGGTCAAGATTGAGTAGTGATCGGTACCCAATATTTCCGAGTCAATTAGAGCACCAGAAATTCGACAGGTATAATATACCTGTTTTTGTGGGTACTTGTTTCAGCTCTAATCCAAATCCTTCATTATTCCAGAGCGGAATAATAGACCCACCCCACATCCTGGCACCTTGTTCATCCAGACAGGAAGCAGATCGTCCAAGTTGTCTAGATATGGGAGATTTTATGTTCTGAAATCCTGAAGAGGGAATAATATTTTGTGTCTTGATTTTATTTCTGTGTGTTTTGATTTCCCCCAGATTCTTTACTTTTTGGAAGATGAAAAGCTGACATTTTTTTTATTTGGTCAAATTTATACACCACGCTTCCCACGGAGACCCAGGGCGGCTTACAACTAGCCATAAAAACAGCGGCAATCGTAAAATTAATGCAATAAAAACTCCCACCTTCCCTCTAAACCCCCACCCTCCCCTACAACCGTACCCCCCCAAAAACAACTTCTATCCCTGCCCACCAAATGCCTTTTTAGATAAAAACATTTGACACTGCGTCTGGACAAGGCTTAAGGCTCGAGTTCATGCGAACCTCCTGGGGGAGAGAGTTCCACAAAAGCAGGGCGGCAGCTGACAACGCCCTCCCACGCCCTATGGACAAGAGTAACAGATGGAACCTGTAAGAAGGTGCTCCCGGCTGACCGTAGAGGCTGCAATGGGATATTAATTATTTACTATTATTAATTATTATTATTATTATTATTTTATTTTATTTTTATTTATTAAGCATTTATATAGCACCAACAATGTACCTGGCACTTTACAATTGTAAGAAAGAGACACGGTCTCTGCCCCAGGAGGCTTACAATCTAAGAGAGACACGTGGGTGGGGAGACAAAAGGGGGAGGGGAACAGAGGAAGAGGCAAGGATACACACATGAACTCCTGAGGTCTCGGGGGCGCGTGCTTGGTTTAGTTACAAAGGTGTAGTTACTCGTTTAATGTTACACAAGCTACGATGATTCAGGCTAAGTCAGCAAGGGGGCGAGGGGAACGAGGAGCCAGGGAAAGCTTGACAGACGAGGTGGGTTTTGAGGAAGGATTTAGAGGGAGGAAGCCGAGCGAATGTGTTCAGGGAGGGAGTTCCAGGCATGGGGGGCTGCCAGGGAAAAGGGGCAGATGCGTTTTGAGGAGCAGGGGAGCCGTGATCAGACGAGAGTGCTGGCAGAGGAGGATGGCTTTGGCAGCAGAGTTATTATTATTATTATTATTATTATTAAACATTTATAAATCGCCAGTAACAGTGGCGCTGTACAGAACATACAATCAGCTGCGGTCCCTACCTGTGGCTTACAATCTAAAAGACAAGGAGGGGGAGACAAGGAGAGGGGACAGCGGGAGAGACAGGGGGAGAAGACAAAAAAACATTCAGGCGGATGCGAAGTCTCAGGTGCGTGTACTTGGCTTGGTTACAAGGTGGTCGGTAGCAGCAGTCAGCAGAGGAGGGCTGACAGTAAGAGCAAGGGGAAAGACTAGAGGGCATTGGGAAAGGCAGCATGGAAAAGGTGGGTCTTGAGGAGGGATTTGAAGGAGCGGAGGGAGGAGGCAAGGCGGATGTCGGCAGGGAGGGAGTTCCAGGCATGTGGGGCAGTGAGGGAGAAGGGACGAAGGCGGTTGGGCGAGCAGGAGAAACGAGGGAGAGCGAGGGAGGGGACAGAGGAAGAGCGGAGAGCAGAACAGAAATGAACAGAAATGAGAGGAGCAAGGTGAGAGCGAGGAAGGCCAGCGAGAAGGAGGTCGCAATAGTCGAGGCGAGAGATGACCAGTGCGTGGACCAGGGTTTTAGCAGAGGGATCAGTGAGGAAAGGGCGGATCTTAGCAATGTTGTGCAGAGAGAAGCGACAGGATTTGGCAACAGATTCGATCTGAGGTTTAAAGACGAGGGAGGAGTCAAAGATGAACCCTAGGCTCCGTGCCTGAGGGACGGGCTGGATGCTGACCCCATCAACAGACAGAAAAGGAAGGACTAGAGGAAGGATTAAGGGGGAAGGTGAGGAGTCTGAGTTTAGCCATGTTAAGTTTGAGCTGACGATGAGACATCCAGGCAGAGATGTCAGAGAGGCAGTTAGTGGGGCAAGCCTGGATGAGGGAGAAAGAGGGGGTGGATGGAGAGAAAGAGTTGGGTATCATCAGCAGACAGATGGTACTGGAAGCCGTGAGATTCAATGAGTTTGCCTCGGGACAGAGGAGGGTCAAGGATGGAGCCTTGCGGAACTCCAACCAAGAGGGGAAATGGTAGGACAAGCAGTCTGTCAGATATATTTTTGGGGTGGGAATTGTGTTTGATTTTGGTTTCCAAAACCTTTTGCCTCTCTTGTCCCCCGCAAAAAGCAAAAGAGTTCAATCTCTCCCCCACCAACCAAAAATAAAACAATCAGATGGCTATCTTTGGGGGAAATAAAGCATTTTTGTTGGAAATTGAACTTTTCAGGAACTTTTTTTCCTTAGAAAAACTGAATGGGTGTGGGAGGGGGTTTCATCTGATCAGCTCTAGAAATGACGTCAGCATCAGGGACCCAATACTGAGGCTGGACATGGCTTTCTCTCCATGCAGCCTGCGGGGAAGGGATCCCCCACTTGGGCCCAGGCAATAGGACGATGGGGTTGCCCTGTATTCCTTGCAACAACTCGTCACTGATGCCGCCTCTTCCGTGATTCACTCAAAGTTCTCTTTCCTACTAAGTTCCCCTTCCCTGTCTCCCCTCCCCCTGTCTTTAGATTGTGACCTCTCGGGCAGGGACCATGTCTATCTTGTTCTTTGTAAGCGCCAGGTACGTCACTGGCGCTATATAAATGCTTATAATAATAATAATTAATAACATAAAAATAATGAATGACAATAACATTATAGCAAGATTGCACTGTATCACGTGATCTCACTGGCACCCCTGGTCTTGATATTCCCCCACATGACAGCAATCCCAAATGCAGCCTAATTGAGAACCAGTGTCTACCCTACCATCGGGGCCGGCCTTACCGCCGCTCTGGGACCCACTCTTTTCTCTTCTTCTGGGGGCCCAGCAGTAGCCCCTGTTTTCACCAGGGCAGAGTGCACTGCCCCCCACTCCCTCCCAATGGAGCCCCAAAATTGACCCCCCTCTAGAGCCCCACAGAGAGTGCCTCTAATGGGGAGGCCCCAGGGTCCCTGCCTTTTAACTTTGCCCTGCAAATTCTAAAGCTGGCCCTCCCCACCACAGAGCCAAAGCATAATAATAATGGTCTAACTTTGACCCCCAAGCAGTATCTGATTCCCCAGGATGACCCGGGAAAGCAAGACTCTTTAAGACAGGCATATGCAAGAAATCCATAACCTTGAATGACCTTGAGCAAGCGTGAGTAAGCGATCAGCAAGGGCCCGCAGCGAGGTCAGGCAAGGAGATTAGAGCCAGCTCCAGCAGTGCAGGTATTCCATTCTGGGGACAAAGATCAAAGGAGGGTCGTCACCAGGAAGGCACAATTACATCTCCATCAGAATGTCAGGAAACCTTGACTGTGAGTCACAAGCCACTTGCTCGGGAAAAGCTCACAGGGCTTCGAAGGGACTTCTCCAGAGAAAGGGGCTGTTGGGGCCATTTGATAACCCCAAAATAACATGGTTTTATCTGATAATGTAGGCAACTGCGTCCCTTTTTGTCCAGCAAAAATTCACAACCCTGTCACGCTTGTCAGTGCAAAGTGACGTGCGACGAGAAACTTCCCCAACTCTGAACCATCAGGATTGTCAGTTTTGGTCACAAAAATAGAACTCTTGGGCATGAAAGAATTTGAGTGAATCCTCCCTAGAGATTTTTCCACAGGATTTCCATGAAACCAAAGCTCTTTTGAATACGCTCAAGAAAACATGAAAAGATTTGGATTTTCAAGGACTTAGACTTTTGAAACAGAAAATGTCCATTGTGTTCACAAACTTAGATGCAGACTGGACCTGAGGTGCGAAGGAGAGGGAGGAACCCGGCCGCGCTATGTGCCACCACGCAGCCTGTCCCTCAGGCACATAACCCAGCGGGGTTCATCTTTAACTCCCCCTTCTCCTTCACACCTCAGGTCCAGTCTGCATCTAAGTCCTCTCACTTTGTTCTGCATAATATTGCAAAAATCCGGCCCTTCCTTACAGCTTCCTCTGCCAGAACCCCTAGTCTATGCTCTAGTTATCTCTCACCTTGACAACTCTCACTTCCGGTCGGTGCTCTGCTGCCAAGGTCATCCACCTTACCCATCACTATGACCATGTTCAGCCCCTTCTCTCCCCCGGCTCCCTCAGCCTGAATGCATTTAGTGCGAGCTCATTGAGTGGTAACAAATGAGACGTTAGCCTACACCAGAGGGGTGTTCACTTGGCCCATTATTTAGGTGTTCGCCGCCACCGGCCGTATGACCACCCCCCACCAAACACGCCGCCCCCACTCACGGCGGGGTTCTGAAGCATGCGGAGCCCGCCATGCAGAGGAATGTGGGCTAATGTATGCCCACGTGTCTGTGTACCGTTAATTAGGCAGTGTGCAGCATCGTGTGTGTGAATAGGTCCGCCAGCACCATAGAGTCGCAGCCAAAGAGGCTAGAACATTCCAAGGAACGAGGACATCCAGCCCCGCTCGCCACTCTCACCGGCGCGGCCCATTGTTTAATTTTAGAACATGCATTCTCCCAGCTCTTCCTGGTTGGCAGAACATGCCCAGCGCTTGCTGTTTCTCAGCCACTATGTTTTCTGCAATGATTTGCAGAGGATTACCATTGTTGCCATGGTCATACCTCAAACCAACAGCCAGACAACAACCAGCACCGCTGCCATGCAGTCATAGGATGGTGATGGGAAGAGGGAGGAGGGGAGGTGGTAGAATAAGGGAGAGGATGGTGGTGGAGGAGGGGGAAGTTCATTTCTTGCATCTGGGCCCATTCCAATCTAGCTACGCCCCTGAGAAGAATCCTCAATTTCTTCGATCTGGATACACCTAGCATTGCAGAATCCAACTGGAAACTGTTCCTATGGGCTGTGCAGGGCGGGATGGTTCTGTACTGGGGATAGCAGAAGTAGGAAAGCAGAAATGGTACAGATCCCAAATTTCTCATGTGCTGGAAATAAGGAGCTCAGTTGTCAGGCTTATAGTTTACGTGTGGAGCACTGCAAAGATCGAGTAGGGATTAACAAACTACTTAGGGAGGAAAAGAACATTGCAGAGAAGCTGAATGAGGTCTTTGCTTC
>QEPC01005841.1:146051-165999 GCA_003113815.1 Sphenodon punctatus
GAACAGGATCTGGGAGTGATTGTGAATAATACACTGAAATCCTCAGCCCAGTGCGTAGCAGCAGTCAAAAAAGCAAACAGAATGTTAGGAATTATTCGCAAAGGGATAGAGAATAAAACTGAGGAGGTCATAATGCCTCTATACAAATCAATGGTGCGACCGCACCTGGAATAGTGTGTGCAGTTCTGGTTGCCCCATCTCAAAAAAGACATAGCTGAACTAGAAAAGGTTCAGAGAAGGGCAACAAGAATGATAAAGGGTACGGAACGGCTTCCGTACAAAGAGAGGCTTGACAAGCTGCCGTCTCTTCAGCTTAGAGAAGAGAAGACTGAGAGGGGACATGATAGAAGTTTATAAAATCTTGAGTGGTGTGGAACGAGTGGATAGGGGACGGTTATTTACCCTCTCAAATAGCACTAGAACTAGGGGACACTCCATGAAACTAGCTGCCGGCAGACTTAAAACAAATAAAAGTACTTTTTCACTCAACGCAGAATTAACTTATGGAATTTGTTGCCAGAGGACGTTGTCAGGGTCAGTAGCGTAGCTGGGTTTAAAAAAGGACTGGATAAGTGTATTTTATCTTGTATTTTAAAATGTTGTTAGCCGCCCCAAGATGCTTGTAGCAGGATGGGGTGGCATATACATTTTAATAATAAATAAATAAATAAATAAATAAGTTCTTAGAGAGCAGGTCCATTAATGGCTATTAACCAAGTAGCTTACGGGATGAACCTCTTACTGTCGGGAGCTGGGAGTGGACAACGGGGGAGTGGATCGCCCATTGTGACTGTTGGTTCTTCTCCCATGCGATCGAGATTGGCCACCGTTGGCCGGGATGTTGGAGAATGGGATGCTATACCACTGTATATAGGACACGGACACTGCCAGAGACAGAATGCTGACCCAGGATATAGCACTGACTATGATCTTATGTTCTTATGGGAAACTCATAATCCAATGATAAACAGAGGAAATACAGGTAGAGCTACATAATGGCAAACCCTAGGGAGAGAACTGTTGGGAAAAGGTTTGAGGGGGGAAATGTAACAGCATTGCAAAATATTGAAGTATGGAGCACAGCAGGTGTAGCAGGCTGTCTGTTATACATTGCTGTAGTGGCTTTTAAAGACCAAATCTTTATTTAGTCTACTGTTTTTTATATTCAGTATCAAGGCAGTCACCTGCCCTTCCAATGAGACACGGTCTTCCTTCTTTAGACACTTTTAAAATCACACTTCAATATACACAAGCAGGACAAGATTTTCCAAAACCGGTGTTTGGAAGTAGGATCCCATAGGTGTGATCCCCCACCTGTTTAGCACCAACGCGCGTCCCTTTAAAGCGGATGGGTCTTGCCAAAGTGTGAAGGACTAGCACTGGCCCAAAACAGCTAGAGGACCAGACTGTCCAGCTACAGTCATGCATCAATTGTCAGAAGTGGATGCTACCCCCAAATACTAAAATATCCCTTTGATTTTGCAACGCACTGCTACTTGCTCATGTCCTGAATTCCCTGGGCATGGTTGCACAACTCTCCCTGGAGAATCTACATTCAGAAGGGTTTTTGAAAAGATGACACCAGGCAGCTACGATTTCTGATTTCAATTTGATGGGAACACATTTTTGCAAATCTTTTTTGGTTCCTGAAATAGCGCACTTTTACAGTTTGAAAAGAAAAGAAAAAAATCTTCTGTGGAAACCTTTGCTCACGTTGTAGACTCTACTTAATCACACAAGTAGGCCTGTAGGCAGGTCTCTGTCCTGGGCCCTGTACTGTTCCACATCTTTATTAATGACTTGATGAAGGAGTAGAGAGATGCTTATTAGATTTGCAGATGACACAAAACTGGGAGGGATAACTAACATCTTAGAGGACAGAAATAAAATTCAAAAATCTCCCTTGTCTTCCGCTCCCTTGTCTCTTAGATTGTAAGCCTCTTGGGGTATGGACCTGTCTATATAAGTCATCGTTCCACTCTATTCTGTGCTGGTCAGACCTCATCTGGAGTCCTGTGTCCAGTTCTGGGCACGGCCCTTTAAGAAGAACATTGTCGACAAATTGCAACGGGTTCAGAAGAGGACAACAAAGAGGGTCAGGGGTCTGGAAACCAAGTACAAACAAAGAAAACAGAGGTACCGTATTGAATACAATATAAGAAATCCCAGTCTGTCTGTACAATGGCCAAAACCTCCCAAATCCACAAAGAGGATGGAGGCACAAAAATCAACAACACACTATAAACAATCCGTCCCCAAATAATATACAATGATAGAAATCAGATTAAACATGACCAATAAAATAATGATAATACAACCATATCACAAGTAATCAAAAATCCCAATGATAATACAATCATGTCATAAGTAGTCAAAAAAATCCCCAAAAAGTATAAAAATCCCAAACGCGTTTCGGGGCCCACGCCCCTTCCTCAGTGGGACATATTCATGCACACTCAAAATATAGAAGACTGTAGAGAATGAAAGAAGGTTATGTTGTCATCACAATTACATACCATCATGCTTAACTGAGTGATAATTAAAGTCATACTTGTACCAGCAAGAAGCTTTTCCCTTTTTTTATCTTTATCTTTTTTTCCCTTTTTAGTGCTGCAGATCCACTTACTAGGTCATATCTGCAGATAGATCTAGGGGGTTGCAAATGAACCATCCACTTTCTGTCCTTAATGAGTGCAGGAGGCATGGGGGTAAAGCAATAGAACATTTTGACTCTGCTTGGGCCCCGGGAGCCACATTAGGTATTAAGCCTTGAAATTGAGGGTATGAGACGAGTTGTGGAATAACTGTAAGTGAATCTTTTTGTTAAATCTGGTGGCATGGGCATTATAAAAGCTATTATGGAGTGTGGGTTTGCTAACCTGGCTACCGCTTCTTCTGTTCTGATTAAGGACAGAAGGTGGATGGTTCATTTGCTCCCCCAAAGATCTATCTGCGCATATGACCTAGTAAATGGGATTTTTTGACTACTTATGACATGATTGTATTATCATTGGGATTGTTTGTTGACACTTGAGTATAGTTTATTGTATCCAGCAATTTGCTATTACAACACAATTATCCCAACAAAACATACAAATAAAATACACAATATAAACCAAGTATTAAATTTCTTGAATCTAAAAGCAGCCCCACCACTACTTGTAATAGACCTCTTCAACTAAAATAGGAGGACCACAAACGATATACAGGTCGATCTTTTACAAGTTTAACACTGAGGTGCCAATTTATAGGACGGAAGCTTTCCACAATCTTTCCACACATTTTAAAAAACAAGCAACCGTCTTTGTGTTGTCCACATCTGTTGCCTCTAAGAGAATTCTCATCCGTCCCTCCAAGGAAAGAAGGGAATTCTGGAAAATAGGATCGATGCAAACGGCCCTAAGATCTTTATAAAAGGGACAGCAAAACAGAACATGCTGGACTGTCTCAACCTCCTGCATAGAACAGTTACAAATTCTTTCATGATATTATTATTATTATTATAAACATTTATATAGCGCCAGTCATGTGACCTGGTGCTGTACAGAACATAGAATTAGACACGGTCCCTGCCTGTGGCTTACAATCTAAAAGACAAGGAGGGGGAGACAGGGAGAGGGGACAGTGGGAGAGACAGGGGAGAAGACAAACAAACATTCAAGCGGATGCGAAGTCTCAGGTGCGTGTGCTTGGCTTGGTTACAAAGAGGTTGGTAGCAGCAGTCTGCAGAGGAGGGCAGACAGTAAGTGTACGGGGAAAGACTAGCAGGCATTGGGAAAGGCAGCAAGGAAAAGGTGGGTCTTGAGGAGGGATTTGAAGGAGCGGAGGGAGGAGGCAAGGCGGATGTGGGCAGGGAGGGAGTTCCAGGCATGGGGGGCAGCGAGGGAGAAGGGTCGAAGGCGGTTAGGCGAGCAGGAGAAACGAGGGAGAGTGAGGGAGGGGACAAAGGAAGAGCGGAGAGCGCGTGCAGGAGTGCGTAGGGAAATTAGGTCCGAGAGGTAAGGGGGAGCTTGGTCGTGGAGCGATTTGAACGTGAAAACCAGGAGTTTAAACAGGATACGTTCAGGAAGGGGGAGCCAGTGAAGGGAGAGGAGGAGAGGCTGCACATGGTCGAAGCGACGGGCAGAGTGAATGACCTTGGCGGCGGAGTTTTGGATTGCGATAAGGGGGGACAGGTGAGAGCGAGGGAGGCCAGCAAGGAGGAGGTTGCAGTAGTCGAGGCGAGAGATAACCATGGCATGAACAAGGATTTTGGCCGAGGAGATAGAGAGAAAGGGGCGGATGCGGGCAATGTTGTGGAGAGCGAATCGGCAGGATTTGGCCACAGAGTCAATGTAAGGTTTAAAAGAGAGGCGCGTGTCAAAGATGAAGCCCAAGCAGCGGGCTTGGAGAACGGGATGGATGGTGACCTCATCGATGCAGATGGTCAGGTTAGAGGGAGAGGAAGGGGAGGGAGGAAAGTTCGGTCTTGGCCATGTTGAGCTTAAGTTGACGTCGGGACATCCAGGCGGAGATATCAAAGAGGCAGTTGATGAGGCGTGAGTAGATAGACGAGGAGGGAGAGGGGATAGAGAGAGAGAGTTGGGTGTCATCAGCGTAGAGATGTTATTGGAATCTGTGGGAGGCAATAATTTTGCCAAGGGACAGGGTGTGGATAGAGAAGAGGAGAGGGACAAGGACAGAACCTTGGGGGACCCCAACCGAAAGGGGAAGGGAGGAGGAGGACGACTCAGGGAGGGAGACATTAAAGGAGCGGTCAGAGAGGTAGGAGGAGAACCAGGGGGTCTGAGTTCTTCTCCCTCTTACAACAGCAGTTTCCAACAAATTAAAGCAGAAGAGAGATACCAATCTCCTAAGGTTAGGATCTTGAAGATAGGAAAGATACCACTCCCGAGTACAAGTGGTTTTAAATTGGGCATATAGAAGGGCCACCCTAGAATTGGCTATTGCTTGTAAATCATGCCTCACGGACAATTTGTTAACTTGCCTTTTAAGCTCTAACCCACTCATAGTGCTTCCCGCAAAATCAGTATAAGCCGAGGAGGAGGGAAGGTTCGCAACCAAGTTCTTAATGGCCTTCCACCAGCTAAATGGCAGTCTACCTTGATGTAAGGTTTGTTCTAGGTAGCACTGGGCTGCCAGGGTAGAGGTCTTCCCCAGCGATATTCTACGCCAATATCTCAGGGCACATATATTACATTGAGAATGAACTGACTGGAATCCTGTTTCCAGTCTGAGCATAGGGAGAGGTGTAGCCCTTGGAGCTCGAAGAATGCTCCTCAAAAACTTATTTTGAGGCAATTCAGACTTGGGGAGATAATCATAAAACGAGAGCTCAGTGCCATAGAATAATTGAGGGAGTACCTTGGCTCGATAGACCTCCACAATTAGATCTATTGAGGGAGCGGGAACAGAGCTATTGAGTTTCAATATTCCAGTAATAGATTGATAGGCTTTGGCAGCCCAACTGTCGTAATTCGCCCTCCAAGATCACGAAACTGAAAATATAATCCCCAAATAAGAAAAACGAGAAACCTGAGATAATACCTGGGCGCCAACCTTCCATACACAGTTTGAACAGGATGTACCGAAGCACATGATCTTAGATTTGGAAGAATTGGCTGCCATATGGTTGGAAATACAATATGAATTGAGGGCATTCAAACACTGTTGTAAGCCCATCTTCAATTGCGATAAAAATACCACTTCGTCTGCAAAGAGCAGCACCGATATGTGCCGCGAGCGAATCTTAGGCGGAGTAGCATGAGCGCCTCCGACCCGATGGACCAGGTCACTGATAAATAAATTGAAAAGTAGCGGTGCCAGGAGGCAACCCTGCCTAACACCCTGCTGCAGTGAGAAAGCCTCAGTAGTTCATCCATGGGGGCCTACTCTAATGACCGCCCTGGTGTGCTCATGCATATAGATTATTAATTGTAGTAGTCCTGGGTCTATCCCCACATTATCTAGCTTGATCAACAACAACTTCCTGGGCACTGAATCAAAGGCCTTAGTGAGGTCAATAAATGCTACAAATAACTTGGTTTGCCTGATTCGAACATATTTATTGATCAGATGAGCCAAGATGAAACAATTATCTGATCTTAATCGTCCTTTTCTAAACCTGGCCTGCTCCTCCGCTAACAGAGAGCAGGTCGCCACCCAGTTTTCAAGAGAGGTAAGAATCACACGAGCATAGAGCTTACAAAGGACCGGGAGAAGACTGATCGGTCTATAGCAAGTGGGTTGAGCAGGATTTCCTTTTTTAAAAATAGGAATAATAATGGCCATGAGCTGTAAAAAACGTAGCTAAAACTGGAATCCACCATCCTGAGTTATCCTTAAACAGCTCAGGCGGAAAAGAGTCTATTTCTGGGGCTTTGCCCAAGCATAATCTGCCAATAATCTCACAAACCTGAGTCTCTCTATCTATTGGGGAAGCTTGGGAGGGGTGGGCCCCCTGCCCTTGCTCCCGTAACAAAGGCAGAGTCGAATGAGTTATCTTGGGGCAAGAGTCACGGTATAAGTCCCTATAGAAAGAGATCCAGACTTCGTCACTAATAAGCCCTGATCCTGAGCCTTTGGGTTTATATTGCGTAGCATTCAGGAGCCTCCAGAATTTATGCGCATCCTGAGTTTTAGCAGCTACCTGGATCTCTGCCCAAAGTTGGGCAGACTTAGTTGACTTCTTGGTGCGAAGCAAGGCAAAATACTCCCTTCTTTTATCTAGATATGTCTCCCGATCGGGGGATAGGTGGTACCTGGCACTAACAAGGGCAGCCTTAGCAGCTCTACAACCCTGATCACACCAGGTTGACTTATTAGTATGCCGACTGGCTGGCGTCAAGGACACTTTCCTGGTAATAAGTGGAAGTAATTGATCTAGAATGGAATCCATAAGGGGGAGGACCTGAGAGTCCTCGTCCGCCTCAAGAAGTGAGTCACGGAGGGACAGCATCTCTGGGGCATAAAGAAATTGAGTGATCTGTAAAGACGCTGCAAATGACCACTTCACCGGAATACGCCGCGAAGACACAAGAGGTGAAGACGGGGTACAAGGAAGGGGGGAGCAATCAGCAATATCGGACCCCATAAGCTCCACATGTGAGGATAATGATTCCCCTCCGGTCTAGACCAAACCTTGATGTCTTTGACAATGGGGAAATGGAGTGGGGAAATGAGGACATAATCAATAACACTGGAGCCTGAATTTGAATCAAAGGTGTATTGACCAAGTTGATCAGACAGAGATCTGCCATTGATGATCAAAAGGCCCTGATCTAACAGAAGCTGTAAAAGATTTCGCCCATGAGAGTTAATAAATGGGTCCAAAGACCCTCGTGAAGGAATACGAAGATAGGACTGGAGATGCGTATCGATATTGTCCTGTTGGAAATTGCCGGTCCTTGCGTTGAAATCCCCCAATATAATCAAAGCAAATTGGGGGAAATCTTGAGCCAGTGAAGCTAGAGCTTGAGAAAATTGCTCCCAGAAGGAAGCTACATAAGAAACAGACGTGTCTGGAGGGACGTAGATATTGACAATCATAAGATCCACACATCTGGGGGTTCTAATCTGTAGGACTAAGCAGTTCGCAAGATCTATCGGTGTCCGAGTAACGGATGGATATATTCTATTAGCCACCAGTGTAAGTAAACCGCCCGAGCAATGGCCATACCTGGGTATCTTCAGCCCTGGGAGGACATAGGACTGGTAGCCATCTAGACTAAATAAGTCAGACGCTTCCTTAGATAACCACGTCTCCTGGAGACAAATAATCTCATATTGAGAAATAAAATCAACCCAGTCTTGATCCATAAATCTTGATCTGAGGCCTTTATGTTCCAAGAAATGCAATGCCTGGAGGAACCCTGAAAGGAGGGTAGTCAGGAAGGGACCGAGGTGATACAGTGAGATATCGGTTGGGGGGCCTCAACCTCTGAAGGGATAGAGAACTCACAAACCGGCGCCTCTTCGCCCGAGGGAGCAGCCGGGGTAGTTTGCTGAAGTGACTGGTTCCCTTCAGAAAAATAACATCCCGTACTCTTGGGGACGGACTGGACGAGAAATACAGTCTTTACCAAAGGAACAGAAGAGGATGGTAAAGAGAAGGGAGCCCTCCCTATACTACAGGAGCCAAAATTTGGGCGGGACGAACTCTGAGGCTGTTTTTAGACGAGCGCGCGGTGCGCTCGCGCGTTGTTGCCAAAATCCCACGAGACGGGATTAGACGAGACGCTGCCGCGAGCCACGCGCACGGGAGGGGGGGGACGCGCATTCCTTTCCGGCGGCGATCTGACCAGGTCGGCGATCGAGGTGGTCAGATCGTGGCTGGAAAAGAATGCGCGTCCCCCTCCCGTGGGCGTGACTCGCGGCAGCATCTCGTCTAATCCCGTCTCGCGGGATTTTGGCAACGGCGCGCGAGCGCACCGCGCGCTCGCCTAAAAATGGCCTGAGAATATCCTGTCATATCCAGTGTGTCCCATTCCCAAACCCTATCGGGGGTCAGGTCGTCCTCGGGGGGGAAACTCGAAGGGATAGGGGGACCGTCCCCTATGGTAGAAGAGTGGCAGAGGGCACGGGCTAGAGTGTTTTCAACTCTAGCAATAAAAATACCCGTGGCTTTTAGCTGCCTCCGCCTTAACCATAAATCCTCTGCCACTGAGCCATTGTTCACATCTATAGAAACAGCCTCTATTCAATAGGGGTGCCACATCTAATATCTGGGAGAAGGTGATTAGGACACCCATAACCGAGTGAATATAATCTACAAGACAGGCCAAATCCAACCCTACTCGCCTCAGGAACCAGTATCGCCTCCCGATCTTAATATGAAAAATAACGGCTGGGGCCCATCGCTCCAGGTGTCCGGTGGCCACACGGGGAGCGAGTCAGAATGGGCTGGGGGGTCATTACTAACAGGATATGGGAGTGGGGTACTCCCTAACCCCTCTCCCGAGGCAGGAGGGCAGGAACACACATCTCGAGAGGGAGAATCATTTGCTGTACCAGCCCCATGTGGTCCAAGGATACCATCAGTAGAGAGGCCAGGATGGTCATGGCATGAGAGGAAGGCTGGAACGGGAGCCTGAGCCTGCCGTGCGGCATCCAAACTAGGGAGGTCCCGCCCCTCCCCCTGTGGGGGGAGCCCCAAACAATGAGAACCAGATGGCTTCTTAATAGTCGGGGAAAAGGCTTCCTGTCCAACAGGAGAGAGGGGTATACTGTACCCTTCATTTGACAAGTCTTATCATCCGGGAGAGGCACACTATCCGTCTGGGTTGCCTTATGATCCCTCTGATGCGGAGATGGGGGTAAGAGGTGCGGCATAGCAGTGAGTTCGTTAAATTCTAGCCATAGACCCCCAACAAGGACCTTCACAGGGGAGAGGAGTTCATTAGAATGAGTCAACCTCTCCTCTAGCTCTTTGAATTTGGTGTCCAGGTCAATCTCTTGCCTGACCAGAAAATCATCAAATCTTACAGTAAGTGCGGCAAGTTGCTGCCCAAAGTCGGCCAACCTGCCAGGAAACTCTGATGATTGAGGAGGGAAGTGGGGTAAAGTGGCTTCCACTTGGGAAAGAGAGGGATTGGGTGGCACATCCAAATCTGCCTTAGCTCCATGGTAACAGGTAGACAGGGTTCTTGAAATTAGTCCATAGATAGGTAATTTCAAACTATGGGCCAAAGGTCTAGGTCGTGAATAAGGGGCTGCTGTCGTCTGCCAAGGGGTCAAGCTCCCCTGCTGCCTCCGATGCGGCTGCCGGGCGTGTTGGAATATACGACCTCTGGGAAGGAATCCCCTACAGTCGCTCCACCCCTTCCGCATGCGCCCGGGTCAGCGCAAGCCGCGTGGCGCAAAGGACCTTAAAAAAATTATCCTCAACTGGGAGGATCATTTTTTAAAGGCCCTGTGCGCCATGCGGCTTGCACTGAGCTGCGCGCATGCTGCAGGAGCAGAGGGCCAGGCACAGCAGCTCCGAGTTCTAGTGTCACAGTACTCCAGCCACGGGCAAACTTGCTCCCCGGGCTAGCGAGCATGCGCAAGCGCGCGAGCCTAGGAAGCAAGTTTGCCCGCGGCTGGAGTACTGCGCAGGTGCAGCTGTGGCTCCTGGTGGGTTGGCACTGCCGACCGAGCCACTAAAAAAGCGGGTTTCGGGGGGCGTGGCCAGCCTGGGCAATGGGTTCTAATAATAATAAATATTTGATTTGTTTAGCCGAAGGCCATAACAATCAAACAATAAAACAATACATCTCGATTAAAATTTTCTGACATACATGTCGGTCTGAATGAACCCATACAAGATTCCCCATATAACTTGTCAGGGGAGTCTCTATCAGTCCATCCATCCAAATAACCTGTGCGCCACTGGTTTTTAGACAGTAGTAATAGCACCATATTACATCCACTACCTCTTCCAAGCCAGATGGCGCAGTCAACCAAACCAGACTAGTGCATCAACAGGTTACATATGTAGCCAAATACAACGTCAAATGAGGCAATCCAGGAGAGCATAATTGAAAGGTGAACTGCCCTTGAATTACTCAAATTCATACCACACGACCTCCAATGCCCTTGGGCCTACTTTAGTTAGGGGCCCAGCTCCAATAGCTCCATTTGTTTTTTCCTATAGATCTCTAATTGGAATACCCCTACTGCCGCCTTCCGCATTGTTGAGGTATTTCTATTTGCTAAAATATATGGGATACAGTGGCCACAACCCCATTGTCCCTTTCCCCTAGCCATGGGGCAAAAAAAATTCCCGGATGGCACTAGATTTGGGACAGAGGAGTAGATAGTGTGACAAATTCTCTGTCTTTACTTGCCCACAGTAACAAAACCTGAGCTCTGCTGGTATTCCTTTCACCCTGCCTCCATACACTGTCGTTGCCATCATATTTACCCTGGTTAGGGTCAGAGCCCTTCTCACTTGGAAATTATTTATAACGGACAGGTACTTCTCGCGGACCAATTCTGTCTTAAGTCTTACATACCACGGGGCTACCAATGGGTTCTAATGGAACCCAGTGCCCAGCCATTTTAATTGCCTGGAGGGGCGCCTTTGAAGTCGCTGGGGGAGTGGGAAGCCACTTGAGGACCCAGTGGGGCCACACCAGGGAGTGGGGGTCACTTGGGGGCACACTGGGGGTGGGGGGGAGTGGGGTCATTTGAGAACACAGCCCCCACTCCCCAGTGTGCCCCCACTCCCCCCAGTGTCCCCAAATGACCACACACACACCCCAGTGTGTCCCCTAGTGTCCCCGAGTGACCCCCACTCCCCAGTGTGCCCCCACTCCCCCCATACCCCCAGTGTGTCCCCTAGTGACCCCAGTGTGTCCCCAAGTGACCCCCACTCCCCAGTGTGCCCCCACTCCCCCCACACCCCCAGTGTGTCCCCTAGTGACCCCAGTGTGTCCCCAAATGACCCCCATTCCCCCCACACCCCCAGTGTGTCCCCTAGTGACCCCAGTGTGTCCCTGAGTGACCCCCACTCCCCCACTGTGTCCTCAAATGCCCCCACTTCTACCACACACCCAGTGTATCCCCTAGTGACCCCAGTGTGTCCCCAAATGACCCCCATTCCCCCCACCCCCCCAGTGTGTAACCTCTGTCTCTTATACACATCTAGATGTGTATAAGAGACAGATGGTGGGGTCACTTGGGGGCACACTGGGGGTGGGGGGAGCGGGGTCATTTGAGGGCACAGCCCCCACTTCCCCAGTGTGTGCCTGAGTGACCCCCACTCCCCCGGTGTGCCCCCACTCCCCCACTGTGTGGTTTTTATATATCTGCTGCTGTGTTTGGGAGTCTCTGGATGCCTTTGGATGGCTTTGAACCTGGACACACTTTTGGGAATGGTTTATATCTGTGCATAAGGCTCTGGGAATAAATTTGGTTGGTTCAAGATCAGTTGGAATGTGGCTTTTTTTCACTTGATGATGTGCAGTGTTTGTTTTACTGCTGTGCTTGGGAGTCTCTTATTATTTATGTTCGATAGCAGTGTTTAATTTAGGGAGGTGTCTATTGACAGAGTACATTATTCTGTGCCCTGGAGCTGACACCTGTCGTCGTTGGGGAAAAGGACTGTGTGGTTGCACTGGCAATTGACTACGTGGGATAGGGTGTACTAGCTCAAGGGTGCTGGTTCTGTGTGATGAAACTGCTTTGGTTCCATGCCAGACTTACATCTCCCTTCTCCCCTGCAGTTCTGCAGCTCACTGAAAAGGTAAGAAGAATTTATTTTATTTTTCCAGGTTTCTTCTTTTGGGGGGGGGGGGGGATTCCTGTACAGACAATAGCAATGTGTAATCTGCCATTCTACTTTTCTGAGGTTTTGTATGTGTTAAATATGTGATCCGGGTTTTTTTACCCTCCTTGCTGCTGGGCTATGCCCTGGCTCTGCCTACCGTTGCCCTGGCTCTGCCCCCAGGCTAGACTCCGCCCCCATGCTCGCCGGTCCGCCGGCAGCAAAACCGCCGGCGGATGGTTTAACCCGCCCAGTGCCCCTCCAGCCTCCAAACCCACCAGCCGCCGCTGGGTTGTACCATAGATCTATATAGAGGCATTGCGATGTTTTTGGTTTTATTCTCTATCCCTTTCC
Organism: Sphenodon punctatus; assembly: GCA_003113815.1. NCBI lineage: Eukaryota > Metazoa > Chordata > Lepidosauria > Sphenodontia > Sphenodontidae > Sphenodon > Sphenodon punctatus. Next base: position 158,653 of record QEPC01005841.1, read on the forward strand.
GACTGATTCCTAACATTCGGTTTGCTTTTTTTTATTATTATTATTTTATTTTATTGAATTTTAAATCAAAAAAACAAAGTATACAGAATATTTTTTCAGTAAGTCCCAGATTAAATTTAGCAGCATCACATTGATGCTGCCCCCACTGTATAGTTTGTTCATCAAACCAAAAAATACACCAACAGTAGGTGCTGTTTGCTTTTTTGACGGTCGTCACACATTGAGCTGAGGATTTCAATGTACTGTCCACAATGGCTCCAAGATCCTGTTCCTGAGTGGTTGCTCCTAATTTGGAACCCAGTACTATGTACATATAGTTTGGGTTGTTAATGTGGACACGTTACGCTTATCCACATTAAATTTCATCTGCCATTTGGATGCCCAGGCACCCAGTCTTGCAAGATCCCCCTGCAATTCTTCACAGTCCTCTCAGGTTTTAACTACCTCAAATAACTTTGTCACCTGCAAATTTGATCACCTCACACGTTACTCCTTTCTCCAGATCATTAATGAATATATTAAACACCAGTCCCCGTACAGACCCCTGGGGTTCTCCACTAGTTAGTTCTCTCCATTGTTAAATCTGGCCATTTGGTCCTACTCTTTGCTTCGTATCTCTTATCCAGTTGCCAATCCACAAGACACTGCCTCTTATCCCATGACTCTTTTGTGTCCTCAAGAGATGAGGGACCTTATCAAATGCCTTTTGAAAGTCCAGATACGCTATATCGACTGGCTCACCCCTTATCCACATGCTTATTTACATAAGTAGATTAGTGAGGCATGATTTCCCTTTCCTAAATCCATGCTGACTCTTCCCCATTAAGCCATGTTTATCAATATGCTCATTAATTCTGTTCTTAACAACAGTTTCTACCAGTTTGTCCAGCACTGACATCAAGCTCACCGGTATGTAGTTTCCAGGCTCACCTGGAGCCCTCGCAGGGGACCAGACCTGGTGTGGGCTACAATCTCACCCTCTGGGGCTTACACCACCTCATCTCTGGGTCTTCGTTTGGCGCTGATCCCAGTATGAATTTGGCCTGAGGCTAGGGTGGCCAGACCTCCCCTTTAAAAGAGGACGCTTATGAAAAATGCATGGTGCAGGGCGGCACTGGGACCAATGCAGCCCTGCAACATGTATTTTTCAAAAGTGTCCTCTTTTAGTAAAGTAAAGTAAAGTATATATTTTATTGCATCAACCTTAGGTTATTACAAGGGTACAAAAAATACAAAAGTACACAACCATCCCATTGTACATAATACAAAAACGTCAGCAACAACTCCCAAAAATTAGATAAACCACATCCCTCTAATTAACATCGGGGATCTATATAAAATAGCTCTAACCTAGGCTCCATCTGGTATTCTTTTAACCAGGAAATATTAATATTACACACAAAATAAAAGTCTAACATGGGGTAAGATAATCCCCTTCGGACCCTTAAACACACCTTGGCCCAACCACGGACCCAACAGCAGAAGCCTCTTGACCCCCATTGGATCGGGATCAGCTAATCTTTAGAGACTGCCATCTAACTGACGTACTAACAACTGTAAACAAGGTAACGAGGGTATACTAAATTGGACTCATTCCATCAGAGCTATAACATAATTAGACCCATAGGGTGGCTCAGAAATCCTCCTCTGAGACAACAACATCCTCCCTTACGCGGGGTAACCCTCCAGGAGCTCCAATTCGATCCAGCCTCATTCCATACCCAACCTTCCCTGTCGTCTTTCATACATAACCCGCTTAGCAAGGGCTGCCACTGCCAATGTTAAATCAGATGCCCTATGATCTAGACATAAATTGCAAGGAGCTGCCCAAGGGCGCCTTGTCTGACTTTGTTCGAAAATCGCTAAGAGCTTCCCTCTAAAGCTTGCATACTTTGAACAGACCAAAAGAATGTGGATGGGCGTATCCAGTACGTCCATCGAACAGGACGTACAACTCCTTTCATGCAAAGGCAGACCCATGTATCACCCATACAGGATAGCTGAGGGGAAGACTCCACAACGTAAGGATGTAAAGGCCCGTCTCAGAGAAAAATTGGGCCAAGCTAATAGGTAGAATGAGTCCTGCAAAGGCCTAGGAGGGGGCTCGTATAAGGGATTTACCTTCTGGGAATGGAGTAGATCCGAATCGATTTGGAGCTGCTGATCCAAGACCCTCTGTTTAACCAAGGCCATAGCATGTTTAAGGCCCAGAGGGAGCAAACATCCAGGGGAAAACCCGAGCCTCCCTATAAACTGTTCCACGTTATCTAACCAGGGAGAAAGCAGCCCCTCGTCCCTGGCTCTACCCAGGAGAGATCCATCTCCTCGTGGGAGGAGAACCACCCTGAGCCAATATCGAATAAGGGATTGCAGGGCAAAAACCCTAATGGGGAGGGAACCTGTCTCGGTTCGTAGGAAAATCTGTGGGGTACACCAAGGGACACCCAAGATCGCCCTCAGGAACCCATTTTGAGGGGTTTCTAACTGGTCCAAAAAATCCAATCCCCAGACTGGGAAAGCATATAGGATCTGGGTTCTTACCTTGGCTTGGAACAAGTGGAGTGCAGACGACACCAACTGCCCCCCACGGCCAAAATAAAACCCACTAATTGCCCTAGCTGTTTGGGTGGCCCAGTTTTTGACTCTAAGCCAATGATCCCGCCAACGTGGGGAGTTAGAAAAAGACACCCCCAAGTATTGAAACTTGTCCACTTGGGCTATCAGGTGACCTCCAATCTGCCATTTATGGGCCTCACTGTGCTTCCTACGACCTATGATCAAGACCTTGGTCTTGTCATAATTAACCTCCAAACCCTCCTTGGTACAATACTCCTCCATCCTTTGCATAGCCCGGCAAAGACCCACTGGAGATCGGGCAATCAGGACTGTATCATCTGCATAGAGTAGAGCTGGTATCTTCCTATCCCCAATTTGCGGGGGGTGAGTATCCACCTTGGCCAAATAAGGGGGGAGATCATTTAGGAAAAGGTTGAATAGTGCAGGGGCCAAGAGGCAACCCTGCCTTACTCCCCTGTTCACCTTCACCCCCTGTGTTAGAGTGCCAGACCTAGTGAACTTCACCTGCAAGGTGTTATCATCTGGGCCTTCGTTCGGTGCTGATCCCAGTATGAATTTGGCCTGAGGCTAGGGTGGCCAGACCTCCCCTTTAAAAGAGGATGCTTATGAAAAATGCATGGTGCAGGGCGGCACTGGGACCAATGCAGCCCTGCAACATGTATTTTTCATAAGTGTCCTCTTTTAAAGGAGAGGTCAGGCCACCCAGCCTGAGGCTCAGTCAGGCACCCCCCCAACCTGGATCTCTGTTGCTCCTTTCCCCGATACTTCTAGGATTGCCACCTTTGACCTGGCAAGGGCAGGACAGAGACCTTCCCACTCCTTTCCAACATGACAATGCCCTCTTTGGCACATTGGGTGTTTTCAGACAGACCTGGGGCCGGCTACCCTCAGACCCGCTCCATGCCCCCCACCTCCAGTCCTGCTTGGGCCGGGTTTACATGGACCTGGTCGCTGTCCCGGCCCACAGTTCACCCGCACGGCACCGCTCCCCCACACCATAGAGTTGCGGGTGGATTGCCTGACGTGCTAGGATGCTGCCCACAACTCTATGGTGTTGCCTGGGGCAACCGCCAACCAAGAATGGAGCTGCAGCGGCCACCCGCCACGCAGACAGACCGCAGCGCCGTCTCAGGCCGGTGCCCCGGGTTTGGGTGGCCGGCTCCGCTGGCGGTGCTCCGGGACGTTCTGGAGCACCACAGGTGGAGCTGGAACAATAAGACCCCACCCACACATCCCCTGGGGGGAATAAAAGTCAGGGTTTCAGCCAGAGCCTAGAGGTGATGCCTCAGTCTCACAACCCAGAGACTCCAGGTCAAAGCCAGAGGGGTAGTAATCCCACTTCCTTCCCAGGCTATTGGCCCAGCTTTTCAAGCCAATTAGTAGGAGGGGTGACTACTGTTCCTGGAAACGGCTTATCCCCTTGAGTCTGCCCCCGGTCACAGCAAGGTACCAAGTCAAGGGCAGGATTTTGTAGTAGTAGATAATATGAGATTTTTCCCCCCTTTCTTTCTCCTTTCCTTTCCACTTTACATTTATTTTATTTTTATTTTTATTTATTTCAAAGCATTTATATCCCGCCCCTCCTGCAAAGCAGCCCGGGGCGGCTCACAACATAATTAAAACAATAAAATACATTAAAATTCAATAAAAACAACATATATTTCATATAAAAATATAAATATAAACAGGGCTTAGCAAAAAAAGGGGTTGGGGATTAAAAAGACCCTCCCTACCCTCCCCCAAAGGCCTGGGCAAACAGCCAGGTCTTACAGTTCCGCCGAAACGTTAAAAGGCTTGGGGCCAGGCGAGCTTCCTCCGGAAGGGAGTTCCACAGCCGCGGCCCCACCACCGAGAATGCCCTCTCCATCGTGGCCCCCCGCTTAACACGGGGGACCTCTAAGAGGGCACCCCCGGCAGACCGCAGGAGCCGTCCTGGAGCGCGAAAGGCGAGGCGGTCCCTAAGGTATGAGGGGCCAAGACCGTATAGGGCTTTATAGATCAACACTAGGACCTTGAACTTGGCCCGGCACGCTATCAGCAGCCAGTGCAGAGTTCGGAGCACCGGTGTAATATGCTCCCGGCGACCCGTCCCCGTAAGAAGACGAGTCGCCGCATTCTGCACCAGCTGCAGCCTCCGGGCCAAGAACAAGGGAAGTCCCACGTAGAGCGCGTTGCAGTAGTCGAGCCTCGGGGTGACAAAGGCATGGATGAGGGAGGCCAGGTCCGGGCCAGAGACGTACGGACGCAGCCTACGCACCAGATAAAGCTGGCGGAAGGCAGCCTTAGCGACTGCCTCCACCTGCCACTCCAGGCGCAGGTCTGCGTCCAATACTACCCCCAGACTCCGAACCTGCTGAGCTACAGGAGGGCGAACCCCCCCATTACATTTGCCTTTGCTGAAAAGCCGATAAAGATGAAATCTTGCCTCTTCCCCAATGCTTTCGTAAGCTTGCCTCCTACCTTAAAGCAAAGATTTGGCTTACACGCTGATCAAAAACATGGGAACGGTGTGAGCTTTGGAAGGGAAAGGGTTAGCGATCCATTTCTGCGGTTTGGCTCTACACCTCAGGGCTCTACAAAGGACTCTGGGGTTGAGAGGATATTTGTTTTACAAGCCTTTACTTAACCAGGAAGGAAAACCTCACTGAGACAAGAGCCCTTTCACAAAGAGAATCAGTGGTTGGATACATTTTACCCACACATCCATGTGGGCCTGGAGTTCAAAGCAAACAGCACAGTGTAACGTTTAAGTGTTGACAGACTGATTAAGCCGAACCCATTGTAAAATCACTAAGATCTCGCTAGTCCAGGAGAACAAGTTTCAGCAACAAGAGTGCAAGGTTGACTTCGGTGATGCCTTTCCAACTCCCTAATCTCAAATCCTTTGCTTGCAGCTTCGAAATCCAATGAATCATGTTGCAATAATTCCCCACCCTCCCAATTCTGGCGAGTGGGGGTAAGACACACAGAATGACCGGGGAGCTGGCGTTAGCCCCATTCCCATGGGTCTTTAAGAGCGAGGGGTCAGATTCTGCACCCTTTGCTCTCGTGGCTGAGAGGTTACTCATGTGATGGGAGTTAACAGGACTGCCCGTTTGTAGGGTCTGATGAATGCTGGGGGAAATGTTATTTACTTACATTTACATCCCACTCCCCCCGTAAAGGCTCAGGGCATGTAACAACATAGGCCCTTTTCACACGAGTTTCGCTGCGTGGGATGGGGGGGGGTTGCGTGTGCGCATGGAGCAATGGGTTCCAATGCCGGATGCTTTGTGGGTGGAGAGGGGTGTGTGCCCATGGGAACGGCCACACCCCTGCTTTCACCCACCGCGGCCGCACACCCATCCCCCCGGACCCATCGCGGTCCGTTTAAATACGACCATAATAAAAACAGATACGTTAAAACGTAAAATAGCTAAGAATGTATTTTAAATCCCCTACAAGCCCCTATCCCAACCCCTAGGCCCCAAATGCTTGGCCAGACAGAAGAGTCTTACTTTGCCTTCAGAAAATGTTCAGGCTCTGACGAACCTCCATGGGAAGGGAGTTTCATAATACTAACAATAGAGACAAAGTATTACAGTGGTACCTTTCATTAGACCAGCTGCAGTTGGTGGAGGTAGGCAAACTTTCAGACCTCACAGGGTCCTTTGTCAGGCGAGTCAGTTCAAACTCCAGACTTGCCCAACGAAGGACCCTGTGAGTTCGGAAAGCTTGCTACCTCCGCCCACTGGAATTAGTCCAATAAAAGAGATCACTTTACTCCTTTGTCTCTATTGCCGATATTTCGGACCAGCCACCTTACTTTCTCTACACCATAATACTAAGGCAGCCACTGTGAACATCTCACTGTGTCCTTGCTCTATGAAAACTGGAACTGGCAATATTTTCTTTGATTCTGATATTTTAAAATATTTATATATATATATATTTTAAAAGAAACAACAACATTGTGCATGTGCAAATTGGCTGCTGGGCTAATGTCCCCCCCCCCCCCCCTTTAATTTTTTGTCAGGATTCTGGTTGGAACAGATGTTCCCATCAAAATTCTGGTTGAAAAAGCTATAGCTGTTCCGTCTTCACAGAAATGTTCCAAGAAAATAGAACAGCTATTTCAAACCACCCCTACAGCACACCTGTAGAGGCAATCTCGTGAACTTGCTGACTGTTCTAAACAGTAAGGGATGGATCATTCCATTATGACCGGTCATGAACCTCTCGGAAGCAAACACTGTTGGAGACAGGATACTGGGCTGGATGGACCATAGGCCTGACCCAGCCTGGGGCTTCTCATGTTCTTATGCTGGCTGGGTAAGCTCGGTTTGGGGGTTGATATGATGGATCATATGGGGGGCAGGGAGGAGGAACAGCATGTCCAGGGGGCGGGGGAAAGGTGCATTGAAGGCAGGCAAAGTCCTTCGTTCTCGTACCCCCTGAGAATACCTTCCACCTCCATTTGCCCCCCCAATTTGAGCCCCACTGTTTTAGGAGACCCTTCCTCACAGCAGACACTAGAGACAAACAATTGCCATTAACATTGTTGGGCTCTATTTAATACACGTATCTCCTGGGGCCATAGTCACCCGGCGGCCCCCATTCCCTGACCAGCTGTTACTGCTGCGGCCCCTCGTTTGATTTGCATGAGTCATTTTCTGAAGTTGTTGCCATTCAGGTCAAGCAGCACCCGAGAGTGTGGCTCCATGTGGCAAAGCAAATCCCCCGCTGTCCCCAGCGCTGAGGGCTTCCTTGCCGTTTACGCAGCATTGGGGG
>QEPC01005841.1:187181-224753 GCA_003113815.1 Sphenodon punctatus
TACAGTAATCGAGGCGAGAGATGACCAGAGCATGAACAAGAGTTTTGGCAGACGAGACAGAGAGAAAAGGGCGAATCTTAGCAATGTTATGGAGGGAGAAGCGACAGGACAAGATGGACAGAAGGAAGCAGTGATCCCGTTGACATTCCTCCCCTGAATCCGATTTGTTCGTCATACATAATCCCAACATCCCCCAACCATCTCTCACACTCCCATAACAGATATTTCGAATAAAGTTTACTAATAACGCATAAATGGCTAATTGGCCTGTAGTTCGCGGGATCCTTAGTATTTCCTTTTTTAAAGATTGGCACTACAATGGCCTGACGCCATGGGGGGACGGAGGCTTCCCATGGTGTTAATACTAGTAAATAGAGTGGCTAATATTGGGGCCCACCAATCTGCTGAAGCCTTCAAAAAATCCGGTGTTATAAGATCTGGTCCGGGGACCTTACCCCCTTTAAGCTCGCCTATAAGTTCCATGACCTGGGACGGGTCAACCGAATCCCATTCTGGAGCGGCACTTAGTGACTCTGAGCTGTCCAGCCCTCCATCTTTATCCCCATGTGCAGAGTAGAGGGCAGAAAAGTGCTCTTCCCACCTTTGAATACCTATCGGGATCTTACTCCCCCCGGGGGTCAGATGTCCTATCCCCCTTACTAACCTCCAGAATTTCCTAGAATCCGCACACCGGGAAGCCTTATCCAAGGCCGCCCACTGACGGGCATGATACTGGGTAAGGTACGCTTAACCCTCAACAGCGTATTATAGTCAGATCGTACCCTTCGTCATTTCCTTATCAGGTCTGGGTTGTTAAGGAGTCTACAGCGACGGTGAATCCTTCTAAGCTCACCTCTCAATATTTTACACTCTCTACCAAACCACTCCGGGTTGGGCCAAATCTTGTTACCAGAGGTAACGTTCTGCTTTACCAAGAATGGGACCATATTATCCACCAACTCCTGGAACTTGCTCAGCAATATTTCATGTGTTTTTGCCTCCACCACCCCTGCCGCTAATTGTAAGCCAGCCCGGGAGCTTACTAATGTCTTTAGGGAAGCTTCCAATCCCACATCCCAGCGTTGGCGAGTAAGCCCCTCTCCCCCAGTATCCATCATAGAGGAGTCAGGTCCCCCTTTCTCTACCTCACTAATGAACTGAAGAGTTAAATTAACCGGCTGGTGATTAACTCGGGGGATGAGATTAGCAGAGATCAATAGAGCTGGAGCCCAGTGGTGATATAAATGTGTAATCCCCTGGGTGGTCACTCCACCACCTACCATTTAGTAAATATAAATCCATAGGCCCCAAAACCTTAGCTAAGGATAAACCATTTCTATTTATTCCAGCATCCTTCATCGCCCGGGGCATAAGCGTGGATAAATCATCGTTCATCCAAAGCCCCCCCAAATCACCATCCGAAGCCCCCAACCTTGCATTAAGGTCCCCGATCAAAATAATCCCCCCCATGGGATGGTTACTGCGAACCAGATCTATACAAGTAACTAGCTCCTGCCATATATCATCTGCATAATAGGGGGAGTTAGCCGGGGGAATATATACACAAAGTAGCAAGATGGTAACTTCCGGGAGGCTAATGGCAGCCACAACAACCTGTTACCACCCCAGGCAAGGGGGAAAGTTGGTCCTCCCATTGGGAAGATACCAGGCACACCGAGCCTCCCCTGGGACGACCCCCCAATCTGGGTTTATCTGCTGGGGTAGAAAACACTACATAACCCTCTAATGCTAGCTCATCCATACTCCAAGTCTCTTGGGCCATAATGACATCGTGGCCCCTCAAAAAAACCAGGCAATCAGGATTAGCCAACTTAGATCTCCAGCCGGCTACATTCCAGGATAAAATCTTAAACAACGTTGCAACCCTCTCGGCTGGGCGTCAACCCATTTTTCCCTTGCTGGAGTCTGAGGAGTCCTCTCTACCTATATGGTCGGAAAGGTCCCGCTGAGGGCCTTCCCCCTGCTCTGCAGCTCCCTGGGACATTGCCCCCCAAACCACACGGGAGGTAAGCATGCTATCAATTGCTTCTTCCCCCCCTCGGACCCGTGCTGACATTAAGAGACCCTTCATCACCAAAATGGGCCCCGGGGGAATCAAAAGGAGGTGATTTCAAACCCCCAATAGCCCAACTAAAACCACTGTCTGAAAGGGGCTGGGCAGGGACACCCAGCTCCCATTCATCGAGCACCCGAAATTTGTCCCATTGCTCACTAGTCTCCTCAGGCACACTAACACCAGGGTTTCCAACACATACCATACCTGGGTCACACACCCCATCTACACAAGCAACCCCCTGGGAAACCTCCAAAGGAGGCTGTGTCACCTCCACAGTTACCTCCAGAGGATGAGGGCACAAAGGGGGGTACAGACCCGCCCCGGGAGACCTCCCAATATTACCCTCAGCAGAAATTATAGGGGGCAACTGGATGGAGGCCTGCTTCTCCTCGCGGCCAGATATTTCAGCCACTAAAGCCTGATCCGCCTCTCTAACAAGGCAGGAGGCGTTATGAGATAAATCGGGAGTCAATGTTGGGAGAGCTGTATCCATTTTTTCCTGTTCTTTAGATGTCCCTTCCCTTCCATATTCCCCCATATCCTTCTTGTTCCCCAAAGATAGATGTTGACAATTTCCAGTAAATTCTTCCTTGTCTCTAACTTTAGAGGGGCTTGTTAGGCATGATCCCCTGGGCTATTTTCCCTACCTCCAGAATATTTGTATTAATAAAGATCTTAGCAACGAACACTCATGGTCGGGATTGGCTGATTCTGCAAAAATCACTGCAAATTGCAGCAACGCAGTCAACTCGGGTCCCTGCCTAAGGTCTGTGTACTCCTATCCTCACCACACGGACCAGCCAGCCATCATTCTCGATGTAACCAAGCCAAGCGCGTGCACCTGGGACCTCGCATCCTCGTGAATGTTACACTCCTTGTCTCTCCCTCTGTTCCCCTTCCTTTGTGGCCCCCCCCCCGTCACTCAGATTGGAAGCCCTAGGGGCAGGGACCGTGTCTATTCCATTACTTTGTAAAGTGCCAGGTACACTGCTTGTGCTATATAAATGCTTGCTAATAATAATAAATAATAGTAATAATTGAACGGGTGGTTGTCCGACAGCTCCATGCCCGCCTCAATTCTATCAGATTCCTAGACCCGTTTCGGTGGGGCTTTTATCCTGGGTATTGCACAGAGACTGCGACTGTGGCCTTGGTCAATGATACGTGCCTTGCGATGCAGTTGATCACAAGGGGTTGATGACACAACTACGAGACCCGGTGGGCGTGCGTGGGACTGCTCTTGTGCGGTTCTGCGTTTTCCTCTCTGGGAGGTTCCAGCGGGGGGTGCTGGGTGATTGCTCGTTGTCCCCTCGGGGCCTCCCCTGTGGAGTCCCGCAGGGCTCTACTCTGTCCCCCCCCCCCCCTTTGTTCAACATGAGGCTGCTGGGCTAAGTCATTCAGAGCTTTGGGAGAGGTTTCATCAATACGCTGATGACACCCAGCTCTACCTCTCTTTTCCATCTGACCCAGGTCCCGCGGTCTCAGCGCTTACCTGATGCCTGGCTGCTGTCGGGGACTGGAGGAGGGTGAGCCGACTGAAGCAGAATCCTGACAAGACTGAGGTGACGATGGTTGGCTGGTCCTGTGACTTGGAGGGGATTGGGACGCCTCTTATTGATGTGGTCTGGCCCCCTCTGGTTAATCAAGTTCGCAGCCTTGGCGCGCTTTTGGATCCCTCGCTAAACCTGGAACATGAGGTTGCGGCGGTGGCCAGGAGCGCTTTTCACCAACTCCATCTGGTGAGGAGGCTGCGACCTTTTCCTTCTGAGTCTGATCTTGCCACAGTCATTCATGCTTTCATCATCTCGAGGCTAGGTTACAGCAACGCGCTCTACGTGGGGCTGCCCTTGGTGACTGTTTGGAAGCTGAAGCTGGTGCAAAATGTTCGGTTCCTTTGGGGAATGTTTCAGTGGTGCTCTAAAGTCTGCACTGGCTGTCTATAGCTTTCCAGGCACAATTCAAGGTGCTGTTTTTAACCTTTAAAGCCCTAAATAATCTGGTTCCCATATGTCTGAAAGACCGCCTGTCCTACCATGTCCCACTGCAGCCCCTACAGTCAGCCGGGAGCGCCTTCTTGTGGGTTCCATTGGTTACCCTTGTCCGTGGGATGGGGGTGCACAGGGAGGCATTCTTGGTTGCTTCCCTGGTTTTGTGGAACTCTTTTCCCCGGGAGTTTTGCTTGAGACTAAGCATCTTCCTGAGGCAGTGTAAAACATTTTCATTTAAAAAGGCATTTGGCAGGTGGGGATAGGGGCTAAATGGCTTTTTAGTAGGGCTGCAACTCAATTAAATAAATTTTAGTTGATTAATCTGTAGAATTTTAGTCAATTAATCAATTAATTAATTGATTGAATTTTGCATATGGTTTATGTGATTTGCATACATTTCCAAAAAGTGAAAAATTCACCGTAAATTGTTTTCATATTTTTGGATATGTTTAATGAACATGTTAAAGTGCTTAGTGAACATTATGATGTTCCAGTCACTAGATGAAAGTGCAGACATTGGGTCCGTTAGATTCAAGAACAGGTGATTCAAGAACATGTGTGCTATGCTTGAAGTGATCAACAACTTAAGACACTTGCTAAGTTGCTTGTCAGTGGTGGCAACCGAAAGAGCCTGGTTTATGCTTAGTTACAGAGTATGAGCAGCAGCACATCTCACATTTTCAAAATTGGCTTTCTCAACCCCCAGAACAAAATTTCCTGCATTATCTGTGCATATCGCTACAACTTTCTCACTGATTTCCCACTCCTCAGCCACCTCCTCAAACTCACTACTGCACATGTCAGCTCTGTGCTTTTCCATTACCATCTTAACCTATAGTGCTGCATTTCGGAACTTCCATTCTCCCTCTCTCCAATGGAAAGTAACTGTGATTAGCAACTGATGTCCAAAAGTCACCAGTTAGACAAACAGCATCTGGCAACTTAATTTCCACAAACATCGGGTGTTGTTACACACACATTTCTCCTACATGTTTGCTGTTACATCCTGAACTTTCTGTGTGTCTAAATCACTCACCTGGCTCTTTGAACTTCTACATAGAACTTCTCCCAGAACATTTGTGTGTAAAAAGTTCTCCTGGTAAACTGCTTTCCTTCAAGCAGCTGTGGTCACTTGGTTTCCATGGCAGACCCTCACGTCTACAGCTGCGGCTACCTTAGGCTGCCTCAGGGCAGTGTGTGTGTGAAGAATGCATCCAGGAACTGCCTCTGGACCAGGCATGGTGCCAGCCCCAGGGCACCAGGGGCACTGCCCCTACTGGTCTCCGCGCCCCCAAGTTTTTAAAAAACATTACCTTCTTCTTCAGTTCTTCCCAATCCCGGGTTCCGGCAGTGCGGTGGACAGTTCAGAGCCCCAGCATGGCTGTGTCAAGTTGTTCTGGCGCTCTGAACTTCCTGGTTGAAGACTGCGCATGCGCGAGTGTGTTACTTTGCTCTATACATGCGCAAACCTTCCCCCATTATTTTCCCCCATTGATTTCAATGGGGACAGTTCCCCATTGAAATAAATGGAATAAATCTGGTACCGGTATACCGGATTTAATCCGGTAAACTGGGTTTTTGTAAACTGGTAACCAGTAAAACTGGTAACCGTTTTTTTGCCAGATGTCCCACCCCTAATATTTAGTGCGAGAGTTAATGCTTTCTCCTCGCAGGTTCTTGCAGGACGCTTCCAGGGTATACCCTATGCAGAAAGATTGTGCCCATTTGACAATATTGAAACTGAAACCATGGCACATATTTTACTATATTGTCATCTTTATGACAAATTAAGGGAGGATCTCTTATTATCTATATTCCTGAGGTTCCCAGGCAGATCCGATGCTACCCTTCTATGTTTAGTCCTCAACAGTTCTGATGTCCAAATTACAAAACATGTTGCGGCTTTTCTGTCACGGGCATGCTATATTAGGAAGACCTTTTTAGAATTTGGTTCTACCTCTAACTAGATGAGTTCTCTATATTAACCCTCTAGTTATATCTCAGATAGTACTATTTCCTTGGACAATTTTCTAATAAAGGTACTTGAATTGGGTTAGCCTAAGTTAAATCCATAATATTTATACGATGAGAAATCTACCCTTTTTGCTTCCCTTAGCTATGATACTAATGGTATTAATTGTATGCCTAATTTTGGGCTTGGCTGATGGGATGTATTGATGATTTTTGCTTTTGAATTGTATGTACTCCCCTTTTGGGGACTGTGTGTCTTTGTATGTTTGTATGTTTTGCAATGGTCTATGACCTCGCAATAAAATTTACTTATTTTTACATCTGGAGTAAATGCCTCTAAGTCCGGACTTAAGTGTTTGTGTAACATCGGAACTACCGTCTACACTGCCAATCCGGATTAGTGCTTCTTCTGGAGTATTAATGATCATGTTAAAAGTTACCCTTGAATGACAACTCCGGAATAACAAAGCCGGACTTAAAGCTACTTTGGAATAATTGTGCATGTGTAAAAACAGCCAGCATCCTGTTCTCCTGGGCTAGGAACTAGGAGCTGCTCCATTGTTTTATAAATAAGCTGCCAGAGAGATGAGACAGGGAAGTATCAGTACCACTGTCATAGAACACTGCAGCTGGAAGGAACTCTAAGGGTCATCTACTCCAGCCCTCCGGCCGTAAAGCAGGATCCACCAGATGTTGGTCTTTCTAAGTTATTTTTAAAGGCGTCCCATGATGGGGCCTCTGCGACCTCTCTTGGTAAAATTATTCCACTGCCCAACTGTCCTGGGAGTTAGACTAAACATAAGGAATTTTTTTTCTAAATCTTTTCTCCTTTAATTTAATCCTATTTTCAGTGACCAGAAAGAACTAACTGAGCATCATTTTGCTTTGATTTTTGAAAACTGTGTATCACGTCCCCAATTAATCTTCTTTTTTCCAGGCTAAACATTCCCAGTTCCTTTAACCTCTCCTCATAGGTCCTTCCTTCTATCCCCACTATCATCTTTGCTGCCCTCCTCTGAATCCCCTAGCAAGGTGCTCAAAACTGGACACATCACTCTAGATGAGGCCAGAACAGGACCAAATAGAAAGGAACAGTCACTTCCATTGTCTTGGAGACAGCATTAGTCTTTTTAGCTGCTGCACTGCATTGCTGACTCCTATTAAGTCTCTCATTAAATACAGGACGCTTAGCACGGCTACCCAGCCACACTGCTAATGCTGTAACAGCATCCTAACAGCTGTTTAAATCCTGGGCAATATGCAAAATCTTTCTCCACTGGTTGAACTTTAAAAAGTAATCAGTAGTTGCTACCATAGAGGAGGCTTCAGAGCTTTGAAAAAGAAAACAGAAGCTTGGGATGCAAGTTTGACTTATGGGAGGAGATGTTAAATGTGTGCAATCGATTCTCATTTTAAAGTTTGCTTTATTTATATTTTTCAGTCCTCGCTCACAAATGTGCACCAGACTATTTTAAATTTGCATGCATTTCCATGAAACATATGGAAATTTTATGCAAATTAGGGGTGGAGGTGATTTGGGGCATGCTTGAAAACCTATGCACTCTCTAGGGGACACTCCATGAAATTCATTGTCAGCAGATAAAAGAAAATACTTTCCCCATTGACTTGTGGAACTCCTTGCCAGAGGATGTTGTGAAGACCAATAACATAACTGGGCTCAAAAAAGGATGGGATACTTTCTTAGAAGATAGGTCCCTAAATGAACTATTACCCAAGCTGGTCAGGCGGTAAGATCTCTGACTGGCAGGAGCTGGGAGTTGATAGCAAGGAATGGATCACTCCATTATGACCTGTCTAGTCAGGTACTCTCGTGAAGCGGAGACAGGATGCTGGGCCGGATGGACCCGGGTCTGGCCCAGTCTGGCACTTCTTATGTTTTAATCACTCCGTGTGCTGGGGAAAAAGACAGGCTTCTGAGGCCAGTTTTAATACAAACCCGTTAGCACAGCGGACACGTGTCAGGGCTTTCCCTGCACGATCCCTCTGAGCAGAGTGGGGGAAACCACTCAGGAGGCTTTGCAGAAAGTTCACTAGTCCAGCTTTTCTATTTGTTTTGCAAACAAACAGCCCCTTGATTCTTACTCAGTGACTGAGTGAGTAATTGGGACCATGGCGCAGACGCGCTACAATCGACAGTGGAAACTCTGTCTCAGCCCCTGGATGCTGCGCAGCTCACTGTCACTACACACGATCTGTGTCAGGCACAGACAGAAAGCGCAGCCGGTTGTTTCTGTCAGAGTGAAATATTTCTCAGGCCACTTTTCTCTGCAGTTAAGAGGGGTTACAGGTTAACAAGAGCTCAATTCATAAAAACAACAGCAATTCATAAAATTCAAGCAATAAAACCTTCCACCCTCCCCTCAAAACTACCACCGTCCCCATAACCCTACCCAAAAACTAGGGCTGGAAACTTTAATCAATTAATCAAACTGATTAGTCGATTAATGGGTAATCGCTCGATTACAATTGGCCCCCACGATTAATCGATTAAAATTTGCGGGTGGTTTACATAATTTGCATAAATTTCCAAAAAGTGAACAATTCACCAGAAATTGTTAGACATGTTTAACACATTCCAAAATTGCTGTATTTCTTGCAAAACCTGTACAGCCTTCAAAGGTGCAACAAATCACCACCACAATTGTTATGTGGATTGCAACTAGTTCAAGGCCAATTAGCATTGTGGATGATCCAGGGTTGAGGGATGCCATGCTGCTCCCAGTTCTACAACTTATGAGCTTCCTTCAAGAACAGCTATCACCAAGCACATTGTATGAAGTACAGAGGGAGAGGATGGGCATTTTTATACACACCTTAAAGTTCCAGATTTTTCAGCCTTCTGGGTTTACAAGTCCACAAGTAAGTTCTGGATGCATTCTTCACACACACTGTCCTGAGCAGTGGTGGCTGGTGGGTTTGGATGCTGGTTGGGCAGTGGGAGGGTTTAACCTGCCACTGGCGGCAGAGCCAGGGCAACGGTAGGCTGAGCCAGGGCAATTGTAGGTGGAGCCAGGGCAACAGTAGGCGGAGCCAGGGCAACGGTAGGCCAGTGGCGTGGCATAACCCAGCAGCAAGGAGTTCCCAGGGTTAACGTTAGATGGACATTACATTACTTAATGCTGGGAACGCTGCTGTGTGAAGCACTGCCACTGGGGAATAGAGAACCCTCTTACTGGGGGTCCTGTACACTCTCTTTCCCACCAGATCCAAATTAACCATAGTAGGTTAAAAAAATAGATCACGTTGCCATCGCCTACCTTTATCCTGAATCCTCGAATCCTCGATTTTCATGGCATCTTTGGCCACCTGCAGTCTTCTGAAGGTGTAGGCTTNAATCAGAAGAGAATGAAAGGGAAGAGAAGGACAGGACAGAGGAGAAGTAGGAGGGAAAGGGTTTGGTTTTGGAGCACGAGAAGAGAAAGGGGGAAGAGATGGTCTCAGTGGGGAACAGGGGAAAAGGGTTTCCTTGTTGTCTTGTCTGCAGCCTTCTCTTCTGCCGCGCTCCTACCTACTTTCTCCTCTGTTCACAAGGAGAGCGGGGCGAGGTGGGGAATCATGCCAGATCTCAGACAAACTGGATAGAAAAAAGAAGCAAATTACTTTAGATGTTTGCATTTTGAATGACATTTTTAATTTTGCTTCTTTGTGGACCTCTCTGCCAAAGAAAAGGTCCAAGACCCTCCCAATCCCCATGTCATCACTTACCATTATCTGGTAATAAGCCATCTGGTCCTGGTGATTTGTTAGTATTTAGTTTGTCAATTTGCTCTAGGACCTCTTCCAGGGTCACGTTGATTTGTGACAGCTCTTCCAATTTACCACCTACAACGTAAGGTTCTGGCGCGGGTACCTCCCCAACATCCTCTGCAGTGAAGACCGAAGCAAAGAACTCATTCAGCTTCTCTGCAACGTCCTTTTCCTCCCTACGCACCCCTTTCACCCCCTGGTCATCTAACGCCCCAACTGACTCTCTAGCAGGCTTCCTGCTTCTGATGTACTAGAAAAAGTTTTTATTATTAGTTTTAGCATCTTTAGCAAGTTCCTCCTCAAATTCCTTTTTGGCCGCCTGCCTTATTAACTTTTTACATCTACTTTGGCAACACTTATGCTCCTCCCTATTTACCTCATTGGGACTCTCTTTCCATGTCCTTTTGGCTCCAATAGCCTCCCTCCCCTCACCGTTTAGCCACACGGGCAGACATCTGGTCCTCTTCCTGCCTTTTTAAATTTGTGGAATACATTTAATCTGAGCTTTCAAGAGGGTGTTTTTAAATAGTCTCCATGCTGCCTGTAAACATTTAATTCTTGCAACGGCTTCTTTAAGATTCCCTCTAGTTTCCTCATTTTTACATAGTTCCCCTTTCTGAAGTTATATGTTAGCGCAATGGTTTTATTTGGCATTTTCCCTCCTGTGAGTATGTCAAATTTGATTCTATTAGGATCACTATTGCCCAGCGGCTCCAGCACCGTTACCCCTCACACTAAATCCTGCCCTCCACTCAGGACTAGATCCAGAGTGGATCCTTCTCCTGTTGGTTCCAGGACGAGCTGCTCCAGGAAACAGTCATTTATGACATCTAGAAATTTTATCTCTGCATTCCGCCCCGAGGAGACATTCACCCCGTCAGTAGGAGGGTAATTGAACTCGCCCATTATTACTGCGTTTCCGACTTTTGTAGCCTGTCTGATCTCCCGTAGCATTTCACAGTCAATCTCACTGTCCTGGTCAGGAGGCCGATCGTAGACACTTCCCCGTTAGACATGGAATTTCTATCCACAGAGATTCCAGAGTACCGGTTGCTTCCTTTACAATATTAATCCTCTTGTTGTCTCTTACATAGAGTCAGGTTAGAATCAGGTTTGACTGGATTGTGGGGTCAGAATCAGGCCCTGGCAGGGCGCTGCCTTTGAATTTAAATATGGATCTGGACGAAAGTTGTTGCGCTTCAGAGACAGAATCACAGGATGATAGAACGTCAGATTGGGAGGGACCTAGAGTTCATCTGGGCCAACCCTCTGCTTGCATGCAGGATGATTAGGGGTACAACTCCCTTGTCTTGGCTGTCTCTACGCAGAACCCTTTCTCAGGTGAGACTAAAAGAAAGTCAGGAACTTGCCTGAGGAAAGGTCCTGTGTGACCCGAATGCTTCACTACCCTGCCCAACGGACGTTGGCCCAATGAAACATATTGCCTGAACTCCTTGCTCTTCATCTCCGTCATACTTGGGGACCAACATGGTAACCACATCCTCTTCCACACGTCAGGGTTGTCTGTCCTGGCAAATAGCTGTTTAGGAGAAAAGCAAGCTGTTTACAGAGTCAAAATAGGGTGTCTTTAGATGTAACGGCGGTCCGGTGCTTAAGATGT
This sequence comes from Sphenodon punctatus, assembly GCA_003113815.1. Classification (NCBI taxonomy): domain Eukaryota; kingdom Metazoa; phylum Chordata; class Lepidosauria; order Sphenodontia; family Sphenodontidae; genus Sphenodon; species Sphenodon punctatus. Next base: position 198,607 of record QEPC01005841.1, read on the forward strand.
TTGCTGCATGGCTGTGCGTTGTGTCGAAGCTCCGTCACTATTTTGGGCATTTTGACACTTATGAAAAATGCATGTTGCAGGCCTAGGGGCCAATGCAGGCCCCGCAACATGTATTTTTCATAAGACTCCTGGAAAAATTGGCATATATGGCAGCCCTACCTATGGGCCCATAAGGCTCGGATACCATACCCTCCAACAGGACCTTGGGACAAAAAGGGAGTAATTGGCACCTTCTGAATCCAGCAGGAGAAAACGCTGGCTTGGCCAACTCCTTGCCCTGCCTCTTGCTGTGGTTATTCATTGCTCAGGTGCAGGGCGCCTTTTCTGACTTTAACAAGCTTGGGACAAGCACCGCTAGCAAAGAACAAAGAAAAGCAACCAGGGGTGTGCGGTTCCTTTCCAGTTTTTTAGTTGGAGGCCCATTCATTTTAGTAACTAAAAACCTGGAAACAAATGAATAAGCAAAGGCCATTCATTTGTTTTCACTCATTTTCATTAAAAAAAATTATTTTGTTTTTTTTTAAAAATCACCGTGCATGCGCAAAAGACCTCTCAGTGTGCACGTGCGCACCCTTCGGCAGCATCGCCGCCATTTTGGAAAAGGGCAGCCGGTCTGCGCATGCCCAAAATAGCCACTGTGCGTGTGCCGACTGGCTGCCCTTTTCCCAAAATGGCGGCGATGCTGCGGGCACCGTTTTGGAAAAGGGCGCGCATGCACGAACAGTCTGGTGGCCATTTGCACACACGCAGCAATTTTTTTTTAAATGGTTCTTTATACGAAAATATTACAAAAAAGAATGGGGTTTTAACGAAAACCCAAATACAAATGTGTTTTTTCAAAACGACAATGAAAAAGAATGCGGTCCCTTCTGCACGCCCCTAAACGTAATTCCCAGACAGGAGGGAATTGTGTGATTGGCATCAAGATAAAAACTAAAAATGGTCGGAGGCATGCGAGTGTGTTTGTGAGAGATGACTCTTTAGCTGCTGAAAGGGACTGTCACCGCTTCCACCTGGGATCTTGTCAGTGTCTTGAAAACTAAAACTTTAGTGCCGAAGTCAATGTCCTCCTTTGAGAGTTTTGACTTTTTAATAGGCGGAGTTTTAACTTGGATCATCCGTCCTGCACGTACAAACCTACGTGTCCACAGAGCCTCTCATGCAGATGTTTCTTCCCCCAGCTCAGCCCCAAAGTCAGTCAAATGAGGGGTGGCATGACATGTGCCTAATTCCCTCTGTCCAATGTTGGAGGGCGTGCGATACAGGGAGCCTTGACTCCTAAAGACGTTCCGTTTAACTGATCAAAAAATCACAACAGCTTCATAAACTCGGTTGTCTGCGGACAGCTTTGTGCCGTTATCATTTCGGCGCCAATGTACCTGCCCCCCAATTCCCAAAGGCTTAGCTGGCATTGGAAACGTGCAATGTGAGTTCATCAACCACAACATCTGTCTGGGATAATGGGTTGCTGAAAGAGGAAGAAATTGGAATGTACGGAAAAGAAGAGACAGCCAGCCAGACAGACAGAAATGTGCGTGCGAGGATAGACAGACAACAGGATTCCCAGACCTGCTCAAATCATCTTTTGCTGTACATCAATAGCTGATGCAGCTTAGGGACAGACTCCGACTGCAGCTAAGAGAACAGAAGTGCATCGATACATACATCAATTGACTGTTTCTAAAGCAGCAGGAGCTGGCACAGAGGATGAGCACTAGCCGTAAATGCGCCAGACCAACAAGTATTTCTCAGTATAGATCTGGACACAGGACCCTGTGGGGGCTTTTCTGCCCTGTGCAAGCCAATGGCAAAACTCCCATTGACTTCAGTGAGAGAGGGCTGTCCTGCAGGTGCACTTTCCTTTCCTGCAGTTCGGAGCTGGGAGCGAGGCCTAATGTGACGTCCCTGTGATAGCGAACATCGTCGAGATCTGCCTCAGCATCGTCTGGTCCTTGATGAACTTCTCAGGAGGCCTTCGCCCATGGATTTGCTGTCAGAAAGAGCAGACGCTGGGGTGCTGCCTCGTTCCTCCTCCGCTGCAGACACGTCCTCTCCGGGAGCATTCGTATCCCTGCCTGCACTCCCAAATTTACATACACCCCCCTCCCCGCCTCCAAGGTCTCCTCTCCTGGCCAACATTCTTTAGAGATGATCAACGCTGGATGGGATTCCCAGCAGAATGGCACTGGTTAACTGGCCAGAGGGACCACGGAGTCCTGAGAAACATTTCCTTCCTGAGCTGCACCACTACCGTAATTCCTCAGCAACTCCGCCAAGCAGCTGCCATTCACCCGGGGCATTAGGCAACCTCCAGGTCTCCGGCTTCGAGATTTTTAGCAGGCACAGTTGGTTAATACACACAATGCAACAACAACAACAAAAGTCTTGAATTAGAGTCAGCAAGAGAGCATGGGCACTGGGAGGAGAATATAATGGGGTGCTGCTTCCCTCTGGCTCCTACCTGGCCCTGTCTCTCCCAAGCACCCTGATATCATCATGGTTCTTTGTCACATGCACACAGCCTCTCATTTGCATGCACCCACGCCGTCATCCAGCAGTTCCACTAGGCTCTGTCAGTGGCCGTGCGTCGGCCCCTCGGCACTCTAGAGATGACCCCCTTCAAAAATAGGGCATTGACCGCATTAAGCAGAACCTACAAAACTGGGTCAGTCCTGCTTTAAACGGGAGAGCCGGGAGTCCTGGACGTCAGTTTGAAGCCCCAACCTTCACAGAAGAGAAGAGCTCTGGCAGAGTGTTCAAAATGAGTTTCCGCAGAGCCTCTGCGGGTCTTGTTCCCTGGCCAATTGGGCACCTTCTCATCCATGCAACAGCATGTGCCCGGGGATAGTCGGAAGCACTAAAGATTCCTCACTCGGCTGAGCATGCAGTATGCCCCATAAATCAGGAGGCCACCCCAAGATCAGTGACTGCGGAGCATCTTCTGGCTGCTATTTCAGCCCATATTTCACAGCAAGGTAAAAGCAAACTCCTTCCTGTCATCAGGGAAGGCAAGCGTCAAAGACTTCTGGAGGACACACTCCATTCCGTGAGAATGATTCTGCAATCGTTTTAGGCCGGGGGATCATGGATTCCTACTTTGTAAGCCCAGAGGGGGCTAACGTGATCGCTACTCTGAAACCCCCTGAACAGGCCAATGAGATTGAACATCCCTCACTGATTCCATGGGCTTTCAAATCAAAATCAAAATACTTTATTGCGTGACCAAAAGGTCATTGCATCATCCAAACCAACACAAATTCACATACAACGATTTCAAAATGAATACTAACTTTCATAGCATCGCAGTTGGTAGTCGAATAGGACAGGACATCCTATTCATTCATATTAAGACAAGTTGAGATATTTCCAATTGGCACTGGCAGTGGTAAGGAGCCTAAAAACAGCTTTCTAAAGTTGAACTGCCTGGAGCAGAAATGCGGCAGTGTTCTTTATTACCATGGAGTCTGAGCTATTAAGAACTAAAGCTAAAAGGGCGTGGTCAGTTCTACCTGGAGACTTCTCTAAAAGAGAACCTCAAAACTCATGGCATGGGCCATCATATAGGTGGCATCGCAATATTACATGCCCGACCGACTCACCCTCCAGTTTGTCAAATGGACATAAGTGCCCAGTGTAGGGAACGCCTGAAATCCGTCCCTCTAGAACACTAGATGGAAAAGTGTTGAGTCGGGCACTGCATAGCAGTGGTTTTGCCCTTCCAGAGATAGGGGCGGTCAGATAAGCTGGCACCTGCCCCATCTCGGGAATGAGCATCAAGTAGTTCCGAATACGAGGGGACAGCCTGATCTTACCAACCTCCAGCTGGCGTCCTAGGTCCCCAGCACGGGAGAACACCTCCTTTTTAAGGGAGGAGGGGGGCTTATGTTGCAGGTTTTCAAAAGAGATAACCATCTCTTTTAGCTCAGCCTTTGAGGACCACTGATGTACAAAGGGATCCTCCAAAACACCCCTTAAGAGGAGGGAGCCATGGACTTTCTGAATGATCATACGTCTCTGTAAAGAGATGCAAGTTCCTAAGTGTTTGAAGAATCGGGGCCTTGTTGGAGACATAACATCAACACTCTCATTGACCTCAATAGTGGAGGGTTATCCTGTATTTCTCAAAATGGAAACATGCAGGCCCATTACTAAATAACTTTTCATAAAGATGTAACCGCTAAAAAGGTAAGCTAGAAACAAGGAAGGTGAATTGCTCCAAGACAAATCACGAAGATGAATCCCCAGCTCATTCTGTCCACTTATTTACGTAGCGCCAGCAATGTGCCTGCTGCTGAACAGTTGTGATAAGGGACAGTTCCCTGCCCCAAGGGGCTAACAATCTAGAATGGACAAGAGCGAGGGGAGACAAAAAGAAGGGGCACATAAGGAGAGCCAGGGATACACTCATGAAATTGAGAAATTGCAGGTGCTTACACTTGCCATAGTTACAAGATCTTGAGAACAGACAGTCAAATATAACACAGAGGGCGCAACCCTCCACCATTAAACTCAATGAGAGTTTATTTGCATTTTTACCCTGCTGTTTCCATGAAGACTCCCATAAAAACATAATCAAAAATGCACAAAATAAAAACACATATTAAAACACCCAAATAAACCCCCCCTAACCCATAACTCTCCTATCCCCACCTGCTAAATGCTTGGCTAAACAGAAGGATTCTTTTCTTTCCTCTAGAAGATGAGCAGGCTCAGATGAGCTTCCAAGGGAAGAGAGTTCCATAATCATGGGGCAGCCCCCAAGGACTCCTTTCTGTGTGCCCTTGTTGTGCAAGCAGGCACTCCTGCCTGACCACAGAGGCCACAACTACGACAAATCATTTTTGCAGCTCTACTAGGCGTACGCAGTGCTTTACAGTGACAGATCTTACAGTGGGGCTTACAATTTAAGATGGACAAGCATAAAGGGAACGCAGGCACATGCATATTCCCATTTTACAGATGGGGAAGTGAGGCTGAGTAGTTGTGACTTACCCAAGGCCACCCAGTGAGTTCACTGGCTCAGGTAAGAGTCAAACACTGGTCTTCCAGGTCCAAGTCCTTATCCACTACACCACGCTAGCTCTCACTACACTGCACTGGCTCTCAGTGACGGGACATGAGGGGATAGTGTTGCCATTGACTTCAACAGGTGCAGGATTGCACCAAGTAACCTGGGGACTGGGTTGCTCCAGAAGAGAGACGTACAACTATAACCAACTCCTTGTAGCAAGGTTAGTAACCAGCTTTACTTTCACTAGCTGAGTTCCGGTGTCAAACAGCTTGCTACGTAAGAGACAGGTGCCAACCACAAAACGCAGCATTCAGCCCAGAAAGAAGGTCGTTTTGGCAGGTAACTTTCCTTGGGATTTTGGAAGGGGGTCGGTTGATAACTGAAGCCTCCTCTAATCCTTGTTGCACCCTAACCCTGAATTAATGTGAAAGGGTACGGCCTCCACTGCAGGCCTTTCAGTCTGCCATGCAGAATATGCCGTGCAGAATACCAACAAAAGTACTGATGTTGGGAAGCTAATTGGAAACTTCTCAGCTCAGCCGCAAAATGCATTAACGGGCCTCTCAGCAGAACAGGGAGTGAGTTCTAATCCTGCCTTCTACAAATTTACCTACCCGGAAACAACTGCCAGCTTCCTGGGAAGACAAGGGGCATTTGCTCATGAAGGGTTAGAGTTAGAGTTGGCCTTTCCACAGTCCATTCCTCCAATGCTGCTACCTTTCAGCTTGCTCATAGGAGCAGTTACTCCAAGGCATGGCCCCTTGTATTCTGAAAAAAGAAAAAAACATTAAATTCTCTGACCAGAAACGCCAAATTCTGTGAGTGGAAACCCCAGATTCTGCAAGCAGAATAAACTATGCCATCCTGAAAATTATGCAAATGTTGAAAGGCAAATGCCATTCCCTGAATTTTTGGACAACTCATGTCTGAAAAATCACAAGATGCCACACAGGCCTCTCAGCAGGGAGATCATTGTGAGCGACTCATTTTCAGTAGACAGGGCAGGGAGTCCCAACTGTCCTATAGCAGCAGACGACAGTGCCAGCAATATCCCATTGGCCAAGTAAAAGCCCTCCTCAGACTATAATTCTGTACTGCCAGAGGCAATTTCGGCAATAGTTTGACCAAGTGACAAATTATTACTATTTAACATTTAAACAGCACTTTCACTGTTCAGAGTGCTTTAAAATTCTTATCTAGTTCACCCTCGCCAAAACACCCTGTGCGGTAGGTCATTATTATTTCCATTCTACAGTTGGGGAACTGAGGCGGAGAGACAATGACGTCACCCAGTGAGTTCATGGCTAAAGTGAGATTTGAACCCTGGTATTCCAAGTCCAGCACCTTACCAATAGGCTACTCCAGCATGAATGCAGCTTTCACGGGGCCCTGGTCTGAGGTAACAACCCCCAACTCACACAAGCACAGATCAAAGTGAGGGTAAGAGGGGGTAGTTACCTCTGCGAGAAAATGGAGTTTATCCAGGGAAGACTCTGGAGAGGATAGTGATCTGAACAGTCTGGAGGTCTAAGGTTTTCCACTGGCCTTGGAAGGGTCTTCCCTCGAATGCCACGGCAGCTGCTGCAACCTCTTCCTAGCCACGCACAGAGATCACAAGGCAGGGGAGCTTCGCCAGAGCCTGTCAGGAGCTATAGCTTGGATAGATAGCACCGGGAGCACTTCAGTTCAGGAATCCCACTCCAGTGGGAGGGACCTGCAGCCTGGAGTAGTTTAATTAAGGAGGATAAAACCCACGCTTTTTAACAATTTGGAGAACATCTCTTCCTTTAGTGACGATACTAGAGGGGCCAGCATCCCTCCCGCCCCCTCCATTCTCCTCCTCATCTTCTATCCCATCAGCAATCAGAGGCTATAGAAATAAAAACATACGGTGCTTTCTTGCTCTAATCATCCCACCTCTCATGGCTCTGGCTACACCAGAAAGAAGACACTTCTGTGTGATGGTTAAAGAGCAGAGATGAATAGATTCCCCACCTCCACCCCTTTATCAAGCGCAAATTGGATTCTCTTATTATTTAGGTTAAGAACACAAGTAGTGCCAGACTGGGCCAGACCACTGAGCCCAGCATCCTGTCTCCGTCAGCGGCCACCTTTAATGGCTTCAGAGAAGTGCCCAACAGGTTGGAATAGACATTCAGAGGTCTCATTTCTTGGCCAGTTTGACTGATACACACAAATGAGGGGAACCCAGCTACACAAACCAGTAAAAACACAAGAAAATAACTAGGTCATGAAATAGTTTACTATACCAATAAACGCTCTAAATAGAAAGCCATTTATATTGGTTGTCTGTTAATAATTTGTTGGTTGTCTTTTTATAGTGTTGATTGTTTATTGGTATAGGAAACTTTTTCATTACCTAGTTATTTTCTTGCTTTTTTACTTGTTTGACTGATAACCATTTATGGACCTACCCTCTAGGAACTTATGCAATCCCCTTTTTAAAATTCAGTAATGCTTTTGGCCTTCACCACTTCCTTTGGCAATGTGTTCCACAGATTAATTGTACATTGAGAGAAAAATACTTCCTTTGATTTCTTTTATGCCTGCTGCCAGTTCATTTCATCGTGTTGACTACTTCTCTAAAGAAGGTCAGTAACACCCCCTTCTGCACGCCCTTCTGATTTTTGCAAACTTCCATCACAACCTCCCACAGCTGTCAAATCTCAGAATACAAAATTAACTATCAAAAATCACAGGCACTAATATTGGCAAAGGATAAGGAGGTCAGACAGAATATCGCAAGACAAACCCCTTTCACAATAGCACAATCCCAATTTAAATATTTAGGAGTAAATATCACTAGAGAACATGAAAAGCTCTTTAAGGCTAATTTCCCCAGCATACTCAATCAAATCCGGACGGAAATAGCAACTTGGCAGTGTCTCAAAACCTCGTGGCTAGGGTGTGTCAACCTATTCAAAATGATTGCGCTACCGAAAATCCTATATAATGCGATGGCCCTCCCAATACACTTACCTACAGCATTCATTAAGCAATGTGAACGATTCCTGATGGACGCAGTCTGGAAAGGGAAAAATCATAGAATTAATAAAATGATTTTAACCAGAAAAAAGGACAAGGGTGGGATCAATATGCCAGATCTAACTAGCCACTTCAAAGCAACATCACTCAGAACATTAAAATACTGGTTCCACCCCACAGCTAACACTACCTGGGTAGAAATAGAAAAACACACTCTGGCTATACCTAATTTTCAAGAGTTACTAACCAATAATAAAAAAACTGAAAAAAATAAAATACATAACCACCCATTTGAACCTAAAGCTGTTCGACAATGGCAGCAGGTCTTGCATAAGCTGAAGTTATTCCACTCTGCTTCTCCATTCTCCCCCATAAATACACAAGAAGCAAAACAGAACAGAATAGCTCCAGACCTGCGCAAAATACTCACCCAGTGCAACATTCTAAGAGCGGAAAACCTGTTTCAGGATGGACGATTTATATCAATCCAAGAACTAGAAAATAAAACAAAGGCAAAAGTAGACACTTTTCAATACTTGCAATTCAAAGCTACATATACAACTAAGGACAAAGGACAACACTATGCTAAGCCTCCCACTAACATTGAAAAAAATCTTATTTGGCTACTCACCAAATAAAGGGATAATAGCCAGGCTATACGGAGCGTTGATCGAGATCGAAGCCAGTAAACAAGTACCTTGCATTGAGAAGTGGGAAAGAGAATTAGGGGAAACATTTAACGAAAAACAGATGGCCTCAATCTGGCAACACATGATTGTGCTAGCTCCCTGGAAGTCAAGGAGACTCAAATTAAAGTAACTTTAAGATATTATTTAACACGCCACCAATTTAAAAACACCGAAGGCCCCGATGATCCTGGCCTGTGCTGGTGGGGATGTGGAGAACAAGGCCCGTACCTGCATTGCTGGTGGAGCTGCTCTAGGGGGCAGCCTCTACGGCGTACAATCTGTTCCTATATGAAAAAGGCTACCGGCATTGAAGTACCATACCGTGCAGAATCAGCACTATTGGGGTTATATCCAAATATACCACTGCTGAACTATCCTGCAGGACAATGACGCTTGCCGGAATAAACATCATCGCCTGAAACTGGAAAACCGCAAGAGACATTTCGGAGACAGCATGGCTGAAACGCGTTTGGTACGTGTACTCCATGGGAAAAAGAGCAGCCACGCAAGAGAACAATTCCAAGAAATTTACAACCAAACGGTTCAATTGTATAGGGGTCGTCCAAGGAACCACTCTTAAAGAAGAATCCAGGTCATTTCTGGTGGGCTATACAGTATGAAACTCTGGGCAGTAAAATGGGTACCTAGGCTGAAAAATTCAGAGACTTGGCACACGTTTGAATGTTTGTTTGTTTTACGAGTTTTCTCTCTCTTGTCCCAACTTTTACAATAAAATTAAAAAACAAAACAAAGAAAGCTGGTATTGCAGGAGCACAAGTCAGTAAATTGGTACAACAGGTAACCCACTGAGTACTTAGTACCCAATGGGGGTAGGCCGAGTACCACAAATTTGATGGGTATTTTTATCTTTCGGCGAGTATTTTTGAGGGTACTCATTTCTGTTCTAGTCAAGAGCTGTTTGCAGGAGGAGGTGGGGTATAAATGTATTAAATAAATAAATAAATAGAAACACACCCCTGCGCTAAATGCTAGCATCTGCACTATCCAACCTAGGATCGTGCTGTTAGGTGCCAGTCCTTAAAACCCCGTGCAAGCACCACTGGAGTGACTTGTGCTGGTGGTGTGGCATTTCATGAATCAGCACCCAATTCATTCAAGGCCACACAAGACGTCTACGGCCATCCCACAAACTAAGCCCAAATCTCCAGAGTCTCCTGTCAACGCATTAATCTACAAGCCCGTACTTCCTCCCCCAGAAATTTGGCATGCGCACTTGAGTTCACAAAGACTCTAGGAATGCAGGACTATATTCCCCTCGATCTGTCGGTTTCCAGGAGGGCTGTATCCAGGCCGGACAGATTGCCAAGAACCCAAGACGGCCAACGATAACACCTGATCCTTACCCAGTACAGAACTCTGCCAAATCCCCTCTACTCTTTCCTCCACACCCAGATGAACGGGAGGATTTGACTAGCTCTCAACGGTTCCTCCAGGATCCCGGTCGCTTTAGCAATTGGATGAAAGCGGAAACCAATCAAACGGCTGCCCTCTCCGTGAGAGGAGAACTCTGCAACCCAGCAGGAGATTGAGTTGCCTTTCATTCCCGTTGGCTTCACAGGAAAGGTTGGATTAACTCCAGTGTCTCGAGAGAACGTCTGAGGGGGAGGAGGGCTGTAGGGTGCCGCGAGGGAGGCCAAGGACTAATAGACACCTCCCTGTGCCTTCACCTTCTCTAGTCTTACATCTCGGATTCTAAATACTGCACAATTGAGTGAGTGCGGCTGTGCTGAGCATTGTTATGATGACGGCAGCACCTAGAGGATCCAGCAGCGAGAACACGAGCTTCACGGCCACGTTCACACGCAACCGGGGAGGCAGGGAAACGTCCGTCGGAGCAATGGCGACTCTGTTCTCACAGGAATTAGCAAAGGCGCTATTCCGTTTTTATCCCACAAGAACATTCGTGCCTGACCGGGTCCCCCAGTGTAGCTTTTCCAACGATGGGTATTCTGGCGGGATAAAAGCAGAATCGCACATTCCCACACGGAGCCTCGCTTGCTCTGACGGAAACGCTAATGTGTGAAAGTGGCTGTGGCCGAGAGCGAATGCCTCATCTTTCCCCCCAAAACCATTCCCCTCCCCCTTCCCTCTTGCTTTCCATTGAGAGTGACACCATCCAGCTGGTCCCTCAGGCACGTAGCCGGAGGTTCATCTTTGACTCCTCCCTCTTTTTGCATCTCCGATCCAGTTTGCTTCCAAATCCTGTCGCTCGGCTCTGTATCATATTGCAAAAATCCGGCCCTGCCTTCCAACTTCCTCTGCCTAAACCCTACTCCATGCTCTAGCCATCTCTTGCCTTGACTACTGCAACCTCCTTCTCACTGACCCCCCCCTGCTCCGGCCTTGTCCTTCTCACTTCTCTTCAACACCCTACTGCCAAGGTCATCTCTCTCACCCTTTACTTGTCTTTGACTGTGCTCCTGGATTGGCTAACCCTGGGCTCTGATCCTGACTGAACTTATGCCTGGTCCTGTTGCAATGCTTGACACCACCCTTCTGTGGCTCTCTCTCCCTACCTTTACACCTCATTATTTTAGCGATTCCCCCTAGTGCGTTTGCTGTGGAGCTAGGGGTTTGCCAGCTGTGGTTCTTCTCGTGCACCCCAAAAATACTTTCTCCCCCCCCCCCAATTTGAGAACCACTGAGCTACATATATTTCCTTTCCAAAGTTCTGCCACCTGAGCTAAGGATTCAGCTCCCAGCCTGCCTTTTTAGTTCAAGCCACTAGAGAAGGACTTTGCATATTGTCCATTAGTTATTATATTATATTATTATTATTATTATTATTATAAGCATTTATATAGCACCAGCGATGTACCTGGTGCTTTACAGAGAATAAGATAGACATGGTCCCTGCCCGAGAGCTTACAATCTAAAGACAGGGGGAGGGGAGACAGGGAAGGGGGAACAGAGGGAGAGACAAGGGATGCAATAATCATGAGGAACTAGTTAACAGTTAGGTTTCTCCAGCAGCATTAGCAGTGTGGCTGGGTACATGGCTAAGTTTTAGGGCAAGCATACTGTGAGTTGTGGGCCCCATCCTCATTGTGCCTGTGCCCATTCTCTAAACAGATCTGAAGCCCTGCTGAATCCAACGTTTGAGAGGCGACAGTGGCCCAACCATTTCAGATGAAACCAGCATGTGGGAACACCTGTCTTCACATGGGCAGTGACTCAGCCATGCAGCCCAGGGGTGGTGATCCCGCTTTCCAAGAGACAGGTGAGTTGCTCTGTAGAACCACTAATTAGAATTTAAATGGTTAACTGCGTGCACAGTAACGGTCAGATTTGCAGTAACCATTCTGCTCTGTTACCCAGCGGTATCCATTTATAAAGAATAGCCTGAGCCTGCTCATCTTCTGGAGGCAATGGAAGACCTTTCTGTTTGGCCAGAGGTTTGGTATGCGAGGATAGGCTTTGGGGAGCCATGAGTTAGGGGATTTTATTCACTTTAACTTGGTTTTATCTAGTGTATACTAATATATTAGAGGTTAGGGAATTTTATTTGGTTTTATTCTGTGTCATTTTTATTGGTATGTTTTTGTGCATTGTATCCAACCCTGAGGCTTAAAGGAGGGCCAGAATAAAAATGTGAAGAAACAAATTAAATAAATAAATCGATTGGTAAAACCGATTTACTGATTTGTGCCATTTACCATGTTCCCATATTGCTGTTTCCCCGCTGGTCCCAGGATCACCAGATAATTCTTTTTACACCCTCCGGGTTTCAAGACTTTCTGCTGGACGCAGCTTTGCTCTTGGTCCGGAAGTAATCTGGAAATGACAGAATCCAGGAAACAGTAAATGGGTTAAGTGGGATTCGTCGGTATTTCAGTCCGTCGGCTGACTGCTGCGGGATGCAGTTACCGATTAGCCAGAATTTTGATTATTACAGAATTAACTATCCATTTCCACCTCGGCCGCCAAAGAGCTCTGTTACTAGGATCTAGGGTTGCCACCTATACACACTTTTACGGAACACTTATGGAAAATACATATTGTAGGGCCTGCATCGGCATCGCCCTGCAACATGTATTTTTCATAAATGTTCCTTAAAAATGTGCATAGGTGGCAACCCTACCAGGATCTCTTCAGCTTCAAAAACAGCTGCTGCTGCCGCTTCTCCTCGACAAAGAGCTTTGCTCCAGTCCACAGGCGAGAAAACAGGATGGTTTCAATGAGATCCTGCTGGGATCCCAGTGTGTCAGGGGAGGGGAGGCTTGTTCATGGGAGGGTCCCAGGGGGACAATCTCCGTGACACGGCTTTCTAGCCTTATCCACATCTGACCTTTGGCTCCATAGCCGAGGGGGGAACACGGCAGCAGATTCCAGCATGTGCTGCATCTGGCAGCCAAGACAAGGCAAACGTATTAACAGAGATGGGCTCTTTTTAAGCAGAGCAGACTTAACTGTGATGGGGTTGCAGGAAGCCAGCTGGCAAGCACTGTGAGCTAGCTAGATAATATGGGCCACGATCCACAAACCCAGCCCCCAGACGAGAGCAAAGCAGAGCCTGATTTAGGCTTTTCGCACCCCTAGGCAAGTCAGGCTGCCGGCGTCTCCTGCCCCCTGGCAGCCCTGGTACGCAGGCGGACTGCCATCTGAGGCAGGGCAGGGAGGGAGACAGTGACGGGAGACCACACGGTCTCTCTCTCTTTGTGGAGCTGAAGCCGCCCCACAAAGCAGCAAAGTATAAAACTACCATCTTCAAATCTGAGGTCATTAATTGGGCGTTGCAATTAAAACCGGCTGATTAGGGGAGAGGCTCCCCCTTGAGAAGTTTCCTTGGTTCCTGTTGTGTCTCCGAGCCCTCTCTGCCCCCCTCGGTTTTTGTGCGTCCTGTTTGTCTTTCTGTGCAGCTGGGATCAAAGCACGGGGGAGACCCGGCGCTGCTTACACTCATGCAGGCTCCGCCGCCCGGCCTTGGAACAATAGGACAGACAAACAATTATGTTATTCAGACAGAAAATAAAACCAAACATGATTCCTCAGGGATAAATGGGGGATGGGTAGGGATAGCGGGGTTTGGTTAAAGAAGGTTATATTTAGCGGTGAGGTTGAGGACACAAATTAACCAGAGCTTCCTTGAAACCTTCCTGGAGCAAAAAAAAACAGTGTGCAGGCACAGAGCAACCCCTGCCACCCGGCAATCCTAGAACCTTCAGAGGAAGATCCTTTAACACACCCATCTCCTTAATGTTTCCAGCTCAGGAAAACATCTCCAGCATCATTTCCATCAAAAGTCAGCACGGGACGTGCAGGAGGAAACCCAGAGGTTGTGGGTCCACATCATACCCTCCAACAGTACCTTTTTGCCCCATACAGTAATGAGTAAGTTTTGCAGCTTCCCTGCAGGGTAAGGTTTGTAACAGGTTCATCAGACAAAGGGGTCATTAACACCTCATTAATCCAGCAGGAGAAAGAGCTGCGACTCCCTATTGTTTATTCATTGCTGTGACTGGCAGGGTACCTTTTCTCACTTTTAACAAGCTTGAGATAAGCACTATTGCCAAAGAACAAAGAAAGGTAACACCCAGGCAGGGGGGAGCTCTGTGCCTGGGATCCAGATGAAAACTAAAAAAAGGTAGGAGGGGTGTGAGTGTGTTTGTGAGAGATGATCCTTTAGCTGCTGAAAGGGATTGTTAATGCTTCTACTTGGGATCCTCTGAGTGTCTTTAAAACAAAAACTTTAGAGCCAAAGTCAGTGCACCTGTTCGAGAATTTTGACTTTTGACCAGGCTGAGTGTTAACTCAAACCTTCCATCCTGCACGTACAAACCTGTGTGTGCACAGAACCTTTCACACAGACATCCTTTTTTACCAGCTCAACCCCAAAGTTACGTCAGTGGACTATTATAAATTTTCATAAATACGTGCAACTTTATGCCAATTAGGGGTGGCATGAAGTGAGACAGACTAGCCCGGCTACCAGCGAATCACGGCTGGCAGGGGATGTCCTGATTGGCTGGCAGCATCCCCAGTCTTGCCCTGGCCGGGGGGGGGGGGGGGAGCTGTTTCCTTCTTCCAGGGTATACTCTGGGAGGCGGTCCAGAGCCTGCTATCCACCCACCCACAGAGGTTCATACCTGGCAGCTGGAAACAACCTTTTGCCATGCACAGAATGCTAAGTTTATTGAGCAAATCACACACTTTATTGAGTGCCTGTAGAGAAAATTGAAAGCAAAAGCAATCAGTCTTTTCATGTTGTCACCATCCAGTTTCTTCCATACACAGCTCACAGCGATGCACTGGCAGGTAGCAGCACACAGTTTTATTGGGGTTTGGCTCTCTGTGGTGTTGAAAATCCCTCTCGGTTTGCATAAAACCCCCAGTCAAACATGCACCTCTTGTACCCCCTCTCTAGTATCTTCTTCATTGCCCTACAGTTGGGGTAGAAAGTATCCCCACTCACAAGCACACTCTGCACTTCTCTGAGTGTCTAAACCTCGTATAGGACAACGAGCTCTCCTTCAGCCTGTTCATATTCCCCTTACCCCATGTTGCTGACCCCATGTTACCGGGGTCTCAGGTAGCTTCCCCGAGGAGATTCATCTCTGCCGTCTGACTGAAGCACTCCTGATGGCCCCGCAGGCATCCTCTCACTGCTGTCAGGGTAATGAGGAGAAAAACAGCAGGGAAATGTCAGCCTCTGTTAGTGACTGCCCCGCTTCTGGCAGTGCCCAAACATCCAGCAAAGTTGTGGTCTTATTTGCATCCCACTCTCTCATCTTGTCTGGGGCTCCCACTCTTCCATTCTGCTGAAGCTGGAACTGCGGCCGGGTTGCATGGTGCGTGCGCTCCATCCTGCAGACATAGAACCCCATTGTGTGCAAGTGCCACCCTATAAGCGCATAGGCTGCCTCGGAGGATGGGTCTGACAGTTCTCTCTGCACGTCAGGCCTCACCCAGATGTCAGCAAAGGCCACGGTATCCATCACTCCGCAACTTCTCTGGGCCCTGTACCCCAGGCTGCCACAGCACCCACAGACAGAAGCCAAAGTCATTTGGTTTCCGGGCAAATAACCCGCAGCAATCTCTCTGGTGTTACAACCCCTTGTGCTCGTTGCAAGCAAAAATGGTTACTTTCAGAAGATAAGAAAATATAGGAGTAGCTTTTAACCAATGGGCAGCTCTGCTCCCACACACATTCCGAGCACAGTGACCTTCACTGCCTTGCAGGTCCCCTCAACTGCCCATTTCTTAACATTCAGTGATTCTCCCCCACCCTAATAAAAAATGCCATGCTTCCGTGGTGCTAACATCTGTAACATTTTTAGAAATGTCTATGCAGTCTAATAGCCACCTGGGTTGGCAGTGTTGGTGCAGCAACACACACACACACAACATAAGCCTTGCAAAAACCTTTTCAATCCATAGCCAGCCTGTAACCAACAGCAGCCAATAGCAGCTCATAGGCGGCGTGCAGTCAGTCC
Source organism: Sphenodon punctatus (assembly GCA_003113815.1). Taxonomy (NCBI): domain Eukaryota; kingdom Metazoa; phylum Chordata; class Lepidosauria; order Sphenodontia; family Sphenodontidae; genus Sphenodon; species Sphenodon punctatus. Next base: position 214,767 of record QEPC01005841.1, read on the forward strand.
TGTAAGGACACATGACCAACAGAAGCCAGTAGCTGCTCATACACAACACGCAACCAATCCTAGCCAGGCAGCCGCCCAGCTATTTAAGCTGTTCAAGTCATTTGGGGTGTAGTCTGGAGAGTTCACAGATGCCAGAGCCGCAGCCATGGAAACGCATGCTGAGAACACCCTTGTGCCATGGTGGGCCATGGCTCAGGTGGTAGAGCACGTGCTTTGCATGTATAAGGTCCCACGGTCAGTCCCCGGCATCTCCACTTCAGGATCTCAGGTAGCAGGCCTGGGTGAGGCCTCTGCTGGGGATCCGGGAGAGTCTCGGGTAGCACGCCTGGGTGAGGCCTCTGCTGGGGATCCTAGAGGGTCTCAGGTAGCACACCTGGGTGAGGCCTCTGCTGGGGATCCTGGAGGGTCTCAGGTAGCACGCCTGGGTGAGGCCTCTGCTGGGGATCCTGGAGGGTCTCAGGTAGCACGCCTGGGTGAGGCCTCTGCCGGGGATCCTGAAGAGCCAGATTTGAACCCCTGCTGCCGTGTCAGGTTGTGAAAATACTGGGCTGAGATGGACCATTGGTCTGACTCAGTTAGGCAGCTTCTTATGGTGCGCCAGGGCTTTCCTTTCTGCTGCTGAGCAGAACCGGTGAGAGATCCATCAGATCCAAGCCTTCTGCTGCCATTGGTGCAATGTGATGTTGAGGCACAAAAAGACTCTCAGATTCCCCGAGTCACAGAACTGGAAGGGACCTCAAGTGTCATCTAGTCCGTCCCTCTGCAGTTTCTCGCTGGGCTAGCGGGGTGCAGTACGCCGCGGAGGCAGCTCCTGCTGCGACGCCGTTCACCTTTGGCGACAGCAGCCCATTCTGGGGAAGACCGGAGCCGTGCAGGCGGAGAGGCTGCGTGCAGAGAGGTACCTGTTGGGAGACGTGGCTTCAGTCACCGACATCCCGTGCAGGGCTGTCCCCACCAAGATGCTGGCCTGGGTGAAGAAGAATAAAAGCACAGAGTGGTGGGAGAATGTGCTGTCCTTGTGGGGAGACCTGAGTGCGTGGGACACAATGGTGCCTTCCCATCCATTTCCTGTGCCTACCGTTCCCGTCCAGTGGAGCCGTTTCCCCGACGATTTTCCTGCTGCTCCTCCGCGTTCTCCTGGCCACCTGCCTACACAGTAAACAACAAACAGTAACAGATATAATTAGATAACAATAAACGGAAGTCTTTATCATGCAGCTGTGTAAACACAAACACAAACACACACACCCTCCCACCTGCTTTAACTTCTCTATTTTCCTCCACCGCCTTTTCTACAAAGATGGCAACTGGATCCTCTGTGCCCTCGACCAGAACCTCCTCAGACAAGGGCTGGCTCTCGAGCTCAAGGGGATACACCATGAGAGTCAGGGTGTCCTTGTCTGCATCAACCCATGCTGCTGGCTCCAGGGCAGGAACGGGCATGGAGGGGTTTCTGCTGATGGGTGTGGCTTCTGTGGTGGGACTGGGAGAGAAGCAGTGGGGGGGTCCTATCCAGCTGTGCTTCTGGCCCCTGGCAGCCAGACAGGCAGGATGCAATGATGGCTCCATCGACACAGAGGAAGTGGTCAAGGAGCTTGTAATGGAGCGATGGTGTTGCCCTGGATCTCCTTGTACCCGCACCTCCTACTGATTTCATGTCCCAGGTGTAGTCCTGCTGTGCTGTTCAGACTGAGGTTTTCTGGAACACTGCCTTGTTCCTGTAGCACTTCACCAGGGCGTACTGGGTCTCTTGCTCTCCCAACAGAGTGATGAAGGCCTTGGTCTCTTCCTCAGTCCAGGGAATGCAGTGTTGGCGGGCGGATCAGTAGGCGGAGAGTGACTGCAGTTGCACGGCAGTGGTAGCGGTGCTGGTTATTATTATTATTATTATTATAAACATTTATATAGCGCCAGTCATGTACCTGGTGCTGTACAGAACATAGAAACAGACGCGGTCCCTGCCTGTGGCTTACAATCTAAAAGACAAGGAGGGGGAGACAGGGAGAGGGGACAGTGGGAGAGACAGGGGAGAAGACAAACAAACATTCAGGCGGATGCGAAGTCTCAGGTGCGTGTGCTTGGCTTGGTTACAATCAGGTTGGTTGCAGCAGTCTGCAGAGGAGGGCAGACAGTAAGTATATGGGGAACGACTAGCAGGCATTGGGAAAGGCAGTAAGGAAAAAGTGGGTCTTGAGGAGGGATTTGAAGGAGCGGAGGGAGGGGGCAAGGCGGATGTGGGTAGGGGAGTTCCAGGCATGGGGGGCAGCCTGGCTGTCGCTTTGAGCCATGGCGATGGTAATCCTCTGCAAGTCGTTCCTGAGAATTCGGCGGTTGCGAAACAGCAAGCGTCGGTGGGCACAGACTGCCAACCAGGAAGAGCTGGGAGAACACATTTTTTAAAATGGCGCAGTGGGCTTTTAAGACACCGTGTGTGTTCCAGAGAGAGCGGGGAGAGCGGCCGGAAGTGGTCACTCTTTGAAATGCTTTAGGCTTTTTCTCACGCAACTCTATGGTGTGGTGGACCTGTGCGCGCTGAGGATGCACGCAATCTAATTGACAGGATGCGGACACATGGGCACACATTAGCTCACATTCACCCGCATGGCGGGCTCCACATGCTCCAGGATGCCACCAAGAGTGGGGGCTGCGTGTCCGGTGGGGGAGAGCACCTAATAACTGGTCAAGTGAACACGCACCTGTTGCAGGCTGCCATCTTCTTTGTTAAAACCCTCCGAAATCTGCTGAGAATATCCCACTCAGGTGTGGGCCCTGCCGTGGGGAACGCTGCTCTCCAGAGACCTCCAGTCACAAGAGGAAGAATAATCTGAGTGTGTTGGGTAGATTCACAAGAGAGACAGCTGCAGGAGGAGCCTTACCTCTGCCCCACTCATGGATTTGTGTGTGTGTGTGAGTGTGTGTGAGAGAGAGAGAGAGAGATGACTTCCCCTTTTTTCTTTGTGGATCCAATTATGCTCCAAAGAGGAAGCCGATTCGGGATATTCCACTCATTTAGAGCTATCGTTTCCAAGTTTTTTTAAACCACGCCCCCTTGCTCCTAGCTGAGGGCCCCCATCACCACACACATACATACACCTTCCTCCACAGACAACCTTACCCCAGGGAGAGTGACCTGAGGTGATGGCTTTGGCCCTGCTCTTTTCTCCACTTCCAGGGGTCCTGCCGTGGCCCCCAATTTTCTCCAGGGCAGGATCTGGGGCCCCACTCCCTCCCAGTGGAGCCCCAAACATGGCCACCCATAGGATCCCATGGAGAATGCCCCCAGGGGATGGGGCCACCAGAAGCCCTGCTTTTTTCCATTGCCCTGGCCCCCACACATTTTAAGGCCTTCCCTGCCTTGATCCTTATCCCCTCTTCCCATTGCTCCCCCTCATTCCTCCCCCCCCCCTCAACTCAGAATACCCCCTTGCTCAGTCAGAGTGGAGCTATAGGGTTCGCCAGCTGGACTCCCCTTTTGTGTTTCTCTTCCCCCAAAATAGCTTCTGTGCCCCCCCAGAGGGGGAGATCTACCCCAAACACCCCCCCCCCTCTAGTTCGAGAACCCTTGCACCAGGACAAAGGAGCAGTGCTCTGGAAAAGGGGCAAGTCTCTCTCCTGCCGAGGGGTTTGGTGAAGCTCCCGTTTACTTGGGGGGAGGTGTAACCCATCGGGAATTCCAGCTGGGGCCGGGTTCCCATGGAGTCAGTGAGCGAGATCTCAATGAGCCAGGAATGATTTCATCGGAACGGCTGCCGGGTCAGGATGAAATCACTTGTTGTGCTGGCTGTTTAACTTGTGCAAGAGACTGAGGAGAGAGAGGCCTCTTTGTAGTTTGGGCCTCCCTCCCCGCCCCCCCAGCCTTTAGAATTGCACCCAAAATGTTGAGCTGGACATGGGAGAGCACGCAATCGGGATAGCTACCATGGTGTGAGCAGACTCTGGGACGGGGGAGCGGGGGGAAGCATTACTAGGAAATTTTCAGAGTGGGCACCGCTTCACTCTGCCCCAACCCCACTCTGAAAATTTGCACACAGTGCTCATCAGGCCACTTGCAAAGCGCCTCCCCTCTTCCCCAGATCCCCCTCCTGCCATGGGAACAACAACGCCGCTCTCCAACCGCCCCAACAACACTCTGGGGGCAATTCTAAGGGTTGCCCCTGCCCCCGCGTATTCTTAAAACTTCCTTCCTGGTGGGGTAGCTGTTGCTCTGGGTGTGGGGGACCACTAGGATCTGGGGTGGGTGGGTGCATGCAAGGCTGAGCGGGAGCCCCCTTGAGAGGACCGCCACCGCCTGAGGAGGTCACCTTCCTGACCGGCTGGCCTAGAATCAGGGTAGCCCAGTGGATAAGGTGTTGGGGTTTCAGTGCAATTGGAATTGCAAATTTTAACTGTTCCCACATTCCCCTCCCCTACTCTGAAAGCTACCTCCTGTAGCGTCATGGCCACCGCTAGGTATCCGAAACTTTTAAAAGGCTGGCATTGTTTCCAAGAACCATTAGGCAAACCAGAACACAAAAGGATGGGTGGGTGGGTAAAAAATCCATGGGAAATCCATGACTCTGCAACGCAGGCAGACCGACCGCAGGATCGATCCCTTGACACGCTATGGAAAATGTGCACGAGCAAATAAGCACCATTGTTAAGCCTGGGTTTCTGAGTGACACATTTTTGATTAGACATGCTGTACAGCTGTGAGCTGCGTCCTACCCACACCAGAACGGTTCTTTGTAGCTAATGGCTAATACGCCTGGAGGGCTGTCACAAATCAGGGTTTGGTTTGGAGCGGATCAACAAATTAAGCAGATTGACCGGGTAAGGCGTGTCCTTGGCTGGGAAACCGGGAAAGGACTCTTGGCCAATATTTGACCATCAGAGACCGAGGCTGAGGAAGCGAATGAGAGGGTACGGAGCTCCCTAGGAGGAGCTCCGCCGGGGTAGCAGCCAGCGAGGAATCCAGCGAGTAGGAACTCACAGGCACGGTGACGAGCAAATCTGTGGCAAAGAGGACTCGTATGAGGCAGCAGGGTCTCGGGACACACACAGAGCCAATGAACGGGATTTGGTGGCCCCCCCCATCCTGGACAGAGCCTATTTGTACGTGGTACCACTTGTTGTAGAAACTTCTAGGTTTTGTTGAGGATCTTCTATCCCTGGCTTATGGACTCTTTCCCTTAACCCTAAACTTAAGATCATACCTTGATTGGAGAATAAATCATTTTATAATTTAGCAGAGTCTGGATTCCGCAATCTCCTGGCTCAGCTGCTGGAATCCCGTTAATAAAACTTATTGGGAGAACACTTTCGTGGTCAACCCTGTACAATAATAAATAAATAAATAATAATAATAATAATCCCCTTTTCCTGGGATAGGGGTGGGGAATCCGAAAGCGATGGCTGTAGCTTTCGGGGAGTAACTAGGACACGGGGAAGCCTGTCTGAGGCTAGCTGCTACCTCCCAACCCACAGCGGGCGGGCCCTGCCACCAGTGCATGCTGGTACACTGAGTGCCGGCTGAGCGAGGTAGCCGTAACTATCGCCAGCTTCCCCAGTGCTTTCTTCTCCGCCAGACCAAATAACCAGCCTTAACTTTCCGGGAAGGAGCTCCTCGCTCAACAGGAGTTATTCCCTGCTCCAAAAATGCCTCTCGTTTCTGCAATGTCGCATCAGGCTTTTCCTGCGGGAAGAAACGCAAACCACCACCAACCCTCGCCCTTAAGGAGAGGAACAGCTGCCAGGCTTGGGAACGATACAATGCTTATTTCCTGGAGGGCCTGGCAGATTTCCGACTGTTGCTCAGCCTCAGACGCTGGGAGGCGGGGAAGATGCACATTTCTGGAGTTAAAACTGCCAGCCTGGGAAGGACCAATAGTGGGAATTTTCTCGATTCTGGCGGGAATCAAGTCGAGAAGCTTGATTCTCTATGAGAATCGAGGGGAAAATCGAGATCAAGTTTTAGGCCTATTATATACTCAGCTGCACGTGCCAGTGTTTTACTCAGTTGATGACCTCGCTTTTAATACACTTCAAAAGGCAACACAAAGACGCTCTGGCTGCAGAACTCTAGTTGCAGATTCACCAAAGCAGATTCAACAGTGCACTTCAATACAGCACACCTGATGTTCAGACTTAGCAGGTAAGTGACTCCAGTTCAACATCGCAGCCAGAGCAATGGCCGTACTGGCTTATGGTCCTGCTCATCTTTTCCATGAGTGTATAACAGTGGCCTTCAGTTGTTCCCAATGGAATCAACACCGAGCAATTCGGAACTGCCACCCCTATCCCTTGGTCAACGCTGGCCTTACCCTGGGGCCACCACCCTAGGCCCCACTGTTTTCTCTCCTTCTGGGGGGCCACCAGTGGGGCCCCAAACACGACAACTTCTAGGACCCATGGAGGGCGCCTCTGAGGAGGCCTGTTCCCGCATGTTATCTTTGCCCTGGGCTGCACAAATTCTAAGGCCGGTCTTGCCCTTGGTCTCCAAAGAGCTTTGCAAATTACTGTCACCCCACGGGGAGGCCAGTCCGGAGCTGGTTCTACTACTGAAGCCAGACAGGCAGGGTCTGGTGTGAGTAGCAATGGAGAAAACGCAATGCACACGGGTCCCTGCAGATAGGGAGATGGATGCAAGAGTACTGGGATTTTGCTGTCCCTTTTACAGTCGCCACGCTAGGGAGGGACAAGGCGTTGGGGTGAGAGTGCGCAGAGTGAATGGGCTACATGGCAGTGCCCAGAGTAGGGGGGGGGGGGGCTTGCCCACCTGCAGAGCCCTCCAGGAAGCTAGCCAGGCCCTGCAGCACATGCAAGTAAACTCTTGCCTCCCTGCCGCCCCCATCCCCTGTCCGATTCATGGGGCCAGGGGTTCCCCGCAAAATCCCTAAGGCTGGCCCTGGCTGAACCTGCTCCCGTGCCCCTCATATTGGGAAGATGACTCAAAGTGACTGTGCCTTGCCTCAGGATGGGGCCAGAGCCTGGCTTTTGAACTTGGGAGTTGTCCCTGGGACTCATCCTCCCCTCCTGCAACCCCTTTTCTCAAGGAGTGTTTAAAATACTTGGATGTCAGTGGCTGTGACTGGATTGCAAGCTCTGTGGGGTGCTTTGTGGTTTGTTTCTTCAGCGTCTAACAAGGAGGGGGGGCGGGGGACGCACCCAGACCTAGGTGGAGCCCCCTTAACTAGATAAAGGTCACACTGTTTGTCACAACGAGGGTTGCCAACTCTCTCTGGGAGGCAACCCAGAGGGGGCAGGACCATGTCAGAGAAGGCAGAGCAAAGGGGGGGGAGTATCACCCTCCCCCCTTGACACAGCCCCACTTCCAGAATGCATCGTGATGTCAGCATGGGGCAGGTCCACATCAGAAAGGGGAGGGTCAAAGGGGATGCCACACCCCTCGTGGAACATTGTGACATCCTGGCATCCCAGAGGGTGGGGCCTGAGGCTGCAGGAGACCTGGGAAAGTCTCATTTCAGCCCCAAATTCAGAGGGTGGCCAGGGTCCCGGCATGAGGCCGCTAGCTCGGAGCTTCCCCAGCTTCAAGTGGGGTCACAGTATCTGCCGGGGGAGGGGATGGTCCTGATTGAGAGGATATCATTTGCATGACTTTCCTGCTGTTGTGGGATTATACTTGAACCCCACTCAACGTCCCCCACCTCGCCCGCCGCTCTGACCGTGTTCCTCCCGCTGCTGGCTCTCCCTCCCAGACTCCTTCGGGGCTCTTGCATGGCCTTGCTCCCTTCTAGCTTTCTGCACTTGTTTCTTGCTGCATTCCCACCCCGAAGCTTCAGTCCCCTCGCCCGCCCCAGGGTCTCCTCGTGCTCCCTGAGCCGTCTTTGCCCGTTCTTCCTTGCTGCCCCCTACGCCGGAAACACCCTCCCTGAACATATTCGCTCTGCTCCCTCCCCCCCAACCGTCAAATCCCTCCTTTAAAAACCCTCTTCCGTTAGACTTTCCCGCAGACTGCTCTACCGGCCTTCTCCCCTGTATGGTAACCACTGCCAGTGCCTTTTAGAGACTCTGGGTGGCACGGGGAAGAACATTTATTTGAGCCTCCCCCCCCCCCCGAGATTTCTCTCTGCGGGTACGGTTTGTCATTGCTGATGTGACCCCCTCTGTGTGTGAGGTCTGGGGCAATTGCTCCCCATTGCCCTCCCCACCCTAAAAAAAGGGCCTGCCTTAAACACATACACCTTCATGTATTCAACTCCAGAGCGGTCCTTATGTTCCCTTGTTTCTCCTAGATTGTAACCCCCCTGGGGCAGGGACCTGTCTCTTATTAAGGATGACTTGCTGCCCAGGACATATTACCTAATAATAAAATGAGGTTGCAAAGGCAAAAGCTGCTGTCGGTGCTGCTGCAAGGCAAATCCCAGGAGATAATCCCCAGGCACCGAAAACAGCCCGTCCCTGTCGCTAGGCTGTGGAGATGGGGCCTCTCAGGAGTGGGCCTGCTGAGCTTGCTGTTCTAATTGTTGTTCATTCTCTGCCTCGTCGGGCTTGGGGCAGGCTGACAAAGCGATCAGTGCCCGGGATCCTACGCCATGAGGCAGAGACAAACAATCGCATTTCAGATAATTGGGACACCGGCCCTTTAAGGGCTGTTTGTGTATTTCCAAACCACCGTGGGCTCGGCTGCGCATCTCGGTTTGCCTTAATTAATTTCCCAGGGTGGGAGGCTTGGGTGCAGGCATCTCTTTATTCATTTAGAGTTCTAATAACCCACCCTACTAACCCTAGGACTCTGGGCGGGTTCCAACAAACAAATACAGATAAGGTCGATATAACAACAAAACCATAGAAAAGGTCAAATAAATTTCAGTATAAATGTAAGACCCTTTTTAACACCCCCCGGAATCTATCCCCACCCACCAAATGCCTGGCCAAATGGAAAGGTCTTACATTGGGTGTAAGCAGACGTGACGCCGGTTCGGCAGCGGACCAACCAACCCAGCACGGGAAGGTGAACGAATGAACGGTTGGCTGGCGGTTCCCCGCCCCCCCCCCCCATGATGGTCAGCTGTGATTACAGCCGATGCAGGCTGTGTCATGGCGGGCCGCAACACAGCGAACAGGCCTCGCTGTGGTTCAATTTACCCCGATTGGACAGACCTTAGCCCAGGCTGTGACACATTGAGGTAGCTGCCAACACGGTTCAGGGCCATTTTTTTTAATGTTGTTGCTATGTTGTGAGCCACCCCAAGCTGCTATAGCAGGAGGGAGCAGATTAGAAATCTAAATAAAGACAGAAACAAACATCTAGTGGCCCCTGCACCCGTGTGCAGGCGAGGTCCAAGTCAAAGCAGGCCACAGCGTGCTTGTGCCACATCTGTTAACACCCTTTACCTCCAGAAGATGCTCGTGCTTGGAGATAGATGGATTTCTAGGGGAAGGGAGTCCCAGAGGCGCGGGACAGCCGCTGAGAATGCCTCTCTGTGGGGCTTGGCTGTACAAACCTGCCACAATGAGGGAACGAGCAAGAGGCTGTTTGGGGGGGATCACAACGGAATGTAGGGGTTACAACACATAAAATCCTGCATAATAATTAGACCTAAAACCAATTAAAATCCCTTCTCACAAAACCAGATCCCTGCCTACCTGCCAAATGACTTTCACCAACACTGTTTCCAGTGCCGGGCTCCTTGACCTGACACCACCATCGTTTCATCTTCAGAGCCAAAATGCACCTGTTTGAATTGGGCTGGGGTCTGATGTTTTTAGCCTGGCTTGCAACAGAAATTATGTCAGTGCTGCCACCCAGGGTCGGCCTTAGGATTTGCAGGGCCCCAGGGCAAAGATAAAATGTGGGGACCCTGGTGGCCCTTCTCCCTTGGGGGCAACCTCTGTGGTGCCCTGAAGGGGGTCATGCTTGGGGCCCCACTGAGAGGGAGTGGGGCCCCCACAACCAGTCCTGGTGAAAATAGAGGCCAATGCAGCCTAGGGGTGTGTGTGCGGGGTGGGAAACAGCCTGGAGGGGTGTGGGGGGGGCAACCTGGAGGG
>QEPC01005841.1:241791-253347 GCA_003113815.1 Sphenodon punctatus
GGGGTGCCTTCTTGGAGGTCCCCCGTGTTAAGCGGGGGGCCACAATGGAGAGGGCATTCTCGGTGGTCAGGCCGCGTCTTTGGAACTCCCTCCCAGAGGAAGCTTGCCTGGCCCCAAGCCTTTTAACATTCCGGCGAAGGTGTAAAACCTGGCTGTTCGCCCAGGCCTTTGGGGAGGGTGGGAGGGTTTAGTGGATTTTTATCTCCCCTACCCTATTGTTTAATGCATCCCGGCCCTGTTTTTAATATCGTAATATTTGATATTGTATTTTTATATGTTTTAAATGGTTTTATATTTATGTATTTTTATTGTTGGAAGCCGCCCCGAGCTGTGTTCAGGAGGGGCGGGGTATAAATTGAACAAATAAATAAATAAATAAATAATTGCCATGAATGGGGATTTTTTTTCCTCATCAAACACAAGCAACATTTTTTTTAAAAAGAGAGAGAAAAGGATAGAACAAGTTTGAAGGCCCAGGAATCAGGCTCCCCGCACTCCCCCTTCAGAGATAAAAGGAACATCGAATGGATTGAACTGCCTGTTTCATGGAAAGCTCTAGCAGAGTTGATAATGGACAGTGGGAGCCCCATAAACACGTATAAGTCGGGATCCACAAGCCGCTTACTCAGGAGCCGCCCCATTGAAGCCCACCGGGGCCCAGCACGGTGGGTCAAGAGCCTGGTTGGAGTCACGCCATCTAGGGATGGGGTCATGACCCTGATATCTCATATGCACTTCGCGCTGCTTCTTTGCTGTCGGGTCACAAGATTCTATCTAAATCTCAAAATGGGGAGTTGCAGGTCAAAGGTTTCGTTCCCCCTGCATTAGAATTTAACAACTTCATCTCACAGTAATCGATCAGAGGAGAGCAATAGCAACCCAGCCCTTGAGGCGTGGAAAGGAGACCTCTCTCCCTTTTCCCGACACTGAAAAAGACCTTCACAAATGCAGGGGAAATCGTGGAGTCTGATCAAACGCAGACGTCTGCATGTTCTGTAGAGCCTCCAGTCTTCATCTCCCTCTCACTTCTCCCCCCTCTCCGGACGTCTCCTGTGCCCACCGCAATCCCACAAGCCACAGGCACTGCGGGAGTAGTTTGGATTGGGCCATGTTTCGTTTGGATTCTTTCGATGCTGCGTAGCTGGAAAATCAAAAGATAGGCTCAGTGCTGTACTGAAAACCTGCTTTCTCTTTTCTTTTGATGAACAACTAATAGAAAGTGAAAGGCCGCATTTAAAAAACGAGTGGAGCATAAATCCCAGGACAGAAATATCAGACACGTGGCCCGGCAAAGTCATTTAAACTAGCGCCGCTAACAGAAAAATTGGTGTTGGCTGGAGGGAAGTGAGCAAGAGCTCAGCGTCTTCCAGTGGAGGCTTTGATTCCAGTCCAAACCACACGTTTGCAATTCCTGAGCGGTTAGCAATGTCTCTCCTGGGCAGAAACGGAGGACACCTGTATCCCACGAAAAGAGTTTCCCTTCAATTTTTAGCTTTTGGCTTCAGGAGGATGGAGTTGGAGGGAATCCTGCGGCAACTTTCTCCAAACCTGCCATGCATGATAGCCGAGCCATGCTTCTCCATTCCGCCTCAGCACAGGCTGAAGGGAGCGATTAGCAGAACGTCAGCCATGCTTCAAAACCAAATGAGAAGAGGCTCCCTCTTCTGAAGAGCTTAGACCCCAAACTAATGGAGAACCCCTGGAAGCAAGACTTAATTTGTGAGGGGTGGGGAGTGGCTTGCCGGGGCTCAGCCCTGGTAATTAAATTCAAGGGGGGGGGGAGCTGAGCCCCTAGGAGAGTGCCCCCAGAAATGTGAAAGACCAGGCAAAGGCTGATATTGGCTATTTCAGGGTTAGAAATGAAACACCTGCATGGTTTATTTGGGCTTTCATTAAGAACTACTGTGACCCATCCCAAAGATTCAAGTCACAAGAATTCCTGTTTTATATTCAGCTGTAGAGAGGCCGGTCAGGCTAGTGATTAGATGACTCGCTAGAGACCAGGGTTCATTTCCCTGTTCTGTCAAGTTCTGGGACAGGGGGCATAGCTTACGAGGCAGGTTTGGGCCCCAGCAATCTATTTGAATCAATTAAGCACTGCCTGAAAGAGTATTTTGGGGGTCAGAGAGCCAAAGCCCTCCCACAAGCACAACTGGAGGGGGTGGGGTGCAACTTTGGGAGGGAAATGATCTTTCATGTATCTTTTTTCATCTATCTTTCTCTGTTCTTCATAAATCTCTGAGAGAAACCCACGGGAGACGAGGTAACAGCAGCCAGAAGAGACCCATCGCGTCCCCTGCCCACCCCACTCTGCACAAGTTCCTGTAGCCTTTCCCCGAGACCATTCCCTGAGCTGGGGAGAGAGGGCATGGCATCTCACTTCTACTGCTTGGGGCTCCTGTTCAATCAAATCTTAAAGGTGGAAGTACGCTGCTGGTGCTCCACCCCAACACACACGGACCTGGCCGGGAGGTGGGTCTGTCTAAACAGCCATCCCGGACAGAGAGCCGTCCAGCCTCTGAACATGAGGAAAGGCTGAAGGAACTGGGTAGAAGACGTGCTAGCCAAACCCTTTATCATCTTTCCCACCATCCTCTGAAATCGCTCCAATTTGTCAATATCCTCCTTAAAATGAGGTGCCCAGACCTGGATGCCAAAGAGGGTGGAATTATTTACCTCCACCCCACGAAGACAATGCTTCGGTTAAGGCAGCCTATGCATCTCGCCCTTCTTGTCTTGGAGCACGGCTTGGCTGGCCTACTCTACAAGGGAATGAAGTAGGAATGGATAGTTCATTTTACAAACAAGCCAACAAAGGAGCACAACGGGCCCCAGTGTGTGCGCGTACACCCCACCCCCCACCCCCCCGAGAGGTCCCAGTGGCCTCAGTTTGGTTCAGGATCCCTCGGACTTGTAGCCAAGAGGAGCCAGAACCAGGAACCAAATAAAAACGAACCACAGGTCGCATTTGGCCTCCGTCCAGGCCCAAGGTTCCCCACCCCAGCTTTAAAACCAAGTCCCGCTGTTCAACATCTCTAGTCTTCCAGGCCACACCCTGGAGGAGGCGGGGTGGAGGCCCTGGGAAAGAGGAATGACTGACTGTCAGCAACACAATAAAAGGAAAAGGGACACTGCTAAGTCGGATTTCTTCTCGTCTTGTAGACACCGAGAGCGACTGCCATCCTAATACCCTTGTCTTTGGCACCATCTGGAACTCATGGGGGGGGGGGGGGGGAGGGAGGAGCACCTGAATGTTCTAGCATTGTTTAAAGAGACACACCACAGAGTGTGGATCTGGGTCTGCACATAGGGGTGGGAATTTCCATGTGGGGACACTCCATGAAATGAACTGGCAGTAGATTTAAAACAAGAGAAAGTATTTTTTCACTCAGCACACAGTTAACTTGTGGAACTTACTGCCACAGAAACTGATCACCACTGATAGCGTAACTTGCTTTAAAAAGGGATTGGATAAGTTCTTGGAGGATAGGTCCATTAATGGCCATTAGTCAAGTAGGTTTTGGGAACATAATCTCTTAATGGTGGGGACCAGAACAGGGAATGGATCGTCCCATTGTGACCTGTCAGGTATTTCTCCAAAGAGAAAGAGACCGGTCACTGTCGGAGACAGGATGCTGGGTTTGATGGACCTTTGGTCTGACCCAATACGGCATTACTTATGTTCTTAATTTCGGTTTTGGATAGAACCAAAATGGCCCCAAAATGCCCATTTCAGTATTAAAACTGTAACCCAAAACTGCCGTTCATTTTCGGTTCTGGCATTTTATTTTATTTTTCCCCCCCAGTTTGTTCTCATTGACTTCAAATCCATTGAAGTCAATGAGAAAAAAAACAGGGGAGAAAATCAAGGCAACAAACCAGAAAAAAATGAAACCGAAATGAGATCCGAAAATCATGAAGAAGCGAAAACTAAACTGAAATCCCCCCCCCGGAGTCCCATCCCTAGCGAGCGTGTACATCCCATGTCTGAGACTAGCACAGAACCACTCGAAGGAGAACAAATCCATGTTTTAAGTCCTTCCTTAAGTCTTGGTGTATTACATTCACATCAAAAGGAAGCCCTGACCATAATCTTTCTACGCAGACATCTTCCTGAAGAGTTTCTGCATTGCGTTACCCGTGAAATCCACATTGCCGAGGTGGTGTAAAATCCACAGCCTCACTTGCCTTAGAGAGCCGGAGAAGCGAACGTTCCCAGCAAGGGCGCGGCGAAAACAAGAGAAGAGGGGGGAAAGCCTGCTACAAAGTGAGGGGTTGTGTCCACATAAATTACAATGGCATTTTGAGCTTTGGGATCATTTACACCCAGACAAGTTCCTATCCTTTTAAAATAGATGCTGCTGTAATAGGATTGGCTGGATTTTAATTTCTTCACTGCCAGCTTCCATCACAGTCTGGATGCTGTCGCCCTGGCCAAGTCTGACAAATCCCCTGCTCAGGCTTCTCTCCGCCCTATATTAACATTTAACATACTAATAACAATAGTTTAATGGGGGTACCTGGGAAAGGTGACGTACCTCTGTGTGCAGTGCTGCAAAATTGGAGAATCCCAGGTCCCCGGAATTCTGAAAATCCCTGCCTGCTGTTCTTAAAAGTTAGCTTCGAGCCCTGACAGTTGTGGAGAATAGTTTGAAGCCAGGAAGCAAGTGCAACCGAATGACTCAACATTCAGAAAGCAAGCAAAAAAACAACAACAACTGATTATTTTAAACAATTTAAAAAAAATAAAAAATCTCATGATTTACGAAGCTAAACTTGCGATTTCCAATGCTTGGGGTGGGTGTTATTGAGCACAGGGAATAGAAAGGTGTTTAGACCTATGGCAGGATCTTCTCGTACGGTCGTGCCCCACGTTGGGTGGCCAATTTGCCGATCTCTGGCTGTTTTTCTTATTACACTTTCCAAAGTCAAATTTCATACCCTCAAGCTTGTACGCTTCCTACAGCTGCTCACGGCACCTAAAGCTCTAAGGGGGGGAGGGGGGGGACACCCCTTTGTGATGTCACCGTGCTCAGAAAGGGGCATGGTGGCCATATTGGAAAGGAGTGGGATCAAGGAGGTCCCCAGCCCTAATAAAACCACGCCCCTCTTCTGAGCACCATGACGGCCGCATGCTTTGGAAGGGGTTTTACACAGCCCAAACCCTCCATCTTCCCCAAATTTAATCCTATCCGTGCTCCTGCGGTCGGCCAGATCCAGGAATTGGAAAGAGACCCAAATAAAAACCGTCTCACTTGTAATGCCTAGGTTCTCAACTGGGGAGTTGGCCTGGGGGGTGGGCAGGGAAGGTGTTGGGGGGGCAGAAGACGGACACGAACAGGCAACCACTTAGCTCCATACTCTCACTGAGCTGGGGGGAGGACTCTCCAAAATAATGGGGTGGCAAGGAGGAGAAAGAGGTACGGATGAGGAGGGGAGTGGGGAAGCAGTAAGAAGGGGGAGAGGAGAGGGAGCAAGGGGGGGGTGTTGTGGGGCTGGGGGGGGCAACCGTGACAGGCAAGTGGAAGGGGGTGGGGGGCATGGTTCTATGCAGGGTTATATAGAAGAATACACCACTACAGGGTTATATGCTCGTCAGCTAGACAGGAAAACCGAACTCAACGTGAAAACACAACTATTTCCCAGAAGGTGTTAGCTTTACTTTTTTTTTTGTATCTGCTCGCGTTTCCTTCCCCGCGGTGTCTACGTAGTTTGCGTCCACTGCCCCAGGAACAGTTTGCTGCTAGGTGTTTGCAAACCTGAAGGATTTATTGAGATTTTAACAAGGCAGCTCACCTTTGTATCTAAGGCCCTTTTCTCACGGGTACATGTGCGTGGGGGGAGGCGGTGCGGCGCAGTGGGTGGAGCTGGGTGTGGGGCCATTCCCACGGGCGCACACCTACCGCCAGGCATGGAGCAACCACCGTTGTCGGCGGTTGCGATGGGTGGAGAGGAGCATAGCGCGGGAGCACACACGTCCCCCCCCCTCCCACAGCCTGCGGTGTTCCTACGGGTGCCCCTTTCCAACGGACGCCCACGTGAAAACGGCTTATAAACGGAACATCATTCAAAGGTTTCTATTGGAACAGCACTAGCTCTCAGTGCTCTTTACAGAATCAAAGCAAACCGGCACCACGTATAGGGAAGGCGGTGTATTGCAGAACGGAGACAAAGTTGTTCCGATGGGATCTTTTACCAGACCGGCACGGCACCCAAGTCTCCTGCGCGTTACAGAGCGCCGCCTGAACGGCCACACGACTTTCCAGGTTGTGGCACTGACTCAGAGAGATGTCATGGGAAAAGGGATTATGGTTTTGTTGCTATTGGCCGTAATCCACCAACCCCTGGCTCCGAGAAATTCCGCCGACGCCCAGAGGTTTGTGGACCGCAGCAGTTATATTTAAACACAGAGTGTTTACATGCACCAGTGTGAATAATACAGACTTATCGCTTCACAAATAAAAGTAAACATTTGCTCTAGGCGTACAGTGGAATCCACTCAAGAACTTGCATAACATGAATTTGTGGGAAAGTGGAATTAAATTGGCTGTCTCTGACCCCAGGTCTATGCGGATGTATTACTTCTTGAGCTAGACAAGCAGAACAGAGTACGCCCAGTCAGCTAAAAAACATCAGGATCTTCGAGTGCATTCATGGTTTCTTGGCAGCATGTGGTTAAAATACTGTAGACTATTTCCGGTGAAGGCGACTCCTGACATCCGGCAGGATGGAGATGGGCGGGGCGCTAGGGATATACGTTCTCTCCCCCCTCTCAAGCAGGCTCACCCCGACAGCCAAGTCGCGGGCGGGCGGGAGGGTGGTGAGCGTAATCCTGCCAGTTCCGACTCTAAGGCTGCTTTCTGACATTACGTGGGAAGGGCGGGAACTTGCACAATCACGGCCGTGGTTCGGCCATTGCGCGGATTAGCACCCGTCAGAACGCACGAATCCCCTTTTATCACGGGGCTTCGAATACAGCCGCTACAAGGACGGGGGGTCTCCAGTGATAAAAGGCACTAAGCCCCGCAATGACGACGCATGTTCCTGCCCCTCCCATGTAACGTCCGAAGGCAGCCAGGGTCTCTAGTGAGGGGAGCGGAGACAAAGGGTATTAACAAACGGGAGGCTAGCCCGCTGGAGGCCGGTTTCGGTCTATGCAACCCCCACACCCGTTTCACACGGAGAGCCTACACGCAAGCAGCCCCCAGCGTGTTTCTAGCGCGGATGTGCAGCCCCCACCCACAGGTTTAGTGTGACAAGCCTAATACATGGGCAGGGGAGGGGAGTTCCTGGCCTCTGCCGCTAGAGCACTTGCTGCACCAGTGGGATCCCAGTGGGATTTGGTGCTCTTCCTGGGATCACGGGAAGCGAGGAACATGCAGAAGTCAGCCGCTGCCGTTTGCTGCGTTGTCCCACTCACTGCCACCATTGGCACGCTGTTTTACCCCGCCACCCACCACACCATGCTACTGTTTCCACGCCCATAACGGGCTGCCATGTTACACCCCCTCCCCTCACTCCTATGCCTACCGTTCACGTCCTCTGGGCCTGGATCCTGGGGATTTTTCCGCTCCTGCTGCAGTCTCATGGCCACCAGGAAACACAGGAAACACCAGCGTGGTGGCTAAATAGGCAGTAGCTGGACCAGGGGGTAGGGCGGAGGCCCCGGTTCAAGTTTCGCCTTAGCCAGAAATTCACTGAGTGCCCTTGGGTCAGTCACAATTTTCTCTCAGCCTAACCTACCTCACAGGGGTGTTGTGAGGATTAAAAGTTGTGTTTATTAGTTGCATGTGAAGCGCTCCAAGTGTCATGGCAGGGGGGGGCGCTATACAAATTATTATTATTAACAAAATAATAAACGGGAGCATTTATCACGCATCTGTATAAATGCAACTGCCCATCTGCCTCTCAGGTGCATTAACTTACCATTCCTGCCACCGCCTCTACAAAAAGTGGCATCTGGGTTCTCTGGGTTCTCAACCAGAAGCTCAGGCATCTCAGTCAGTGTCCATGTCTGTCTCAACTCAAGCTGGCTCTAGGGCAGCAATGGGCAGCAATGGGCAGGGAGGAATGGGCAGCAATGGGCAGGGAGGAATGTGGTCTGGCAGCCAAGGCTTTGAAGGGATTGGGGTGGGGAAGAGAGAATGGGGACAAGTGCAGTTGCAGCAGGATGGGAGAGGGATTGGAGCTAGAGCGGCCCAGCCAAGCATGGGCACTCGGAGCACTTTACATATAACCAATAACACAACTTTTAAGAAGCCTGTGAGGTAGGTTAGGTTAAAAGAATATTGTGACTGGCTCAAGGTCACTCAGTTTCTGGCTAAGGTGAGGCTTGAACCAGGGTCCCCCCTACCTCCCAGTCCAGGTACTGTGTACTTAGCCATCACATCACCCATCTTGACCAAGATTTCTTGGAACACTTCACCAGGGCATATTTGCACCTTCTGCTTCCCCTAGTGCGATGAAGGCCATGGTCTTTTCCTCAATCAAGGGAATGGAGCGTTGGTGGGCGGATCTGTAGGAACCGAGTGCAGCGGAGTCAGTGGTGCTGGTTGTTGCCTGGCCGTGGGTATTAGCCATGGCCCCGGTGATGGTAATCCTTTGCAGGTTGTTCCAGAAAACATAGCAGCAAGGAAAGAGCAAGCATTGGGCACGTACTGCCAACCAAGACAAGGGTGAATGTGTTTGAAAGTGGCGCAGTGGGCTTTTAAGGAGGAATTTTATGTACAAGGCAGTAAGAACGACACTAGGTTTTTTGACTCTATGGTGCCGCTAGAACACCTGAACGCAAGGAGGCTGCACAGAATCTAATTGAGGGGATGCGGACACATGGGCCCTTGGGAGCCCACATTCACCTGCATGGCGGGCTCCGCATGATGGTTGGGGACGAACACCTAATCAACAGGCGGGTAGACACCCACCTGGTGTGGGCTACCGTCTTGTTTGTTAACACCCAAAGTCGTGGTCCCCAGGTTCCCCCGTCTCTAGCCAACACTCCCAGAGTCAGAAGTGACCAGATTCCTTACACCCGCACAGTTCTGCCCTGCTGTCTGCCTGACTCTCTGCTTCTGAGGGGAGGGAAGAGTCTGAGCATCAGTTTTCTCCATGTTACATGAGGAAAGGCCCTGGGTGGGCCAAAATGTTGCATGCTCTTGCCAACAGAAGTTGTTCCACAAAAATATCATCTGGACAACTTTATCTCCATTTGTTATTTGGAGTCAACATGGCCACCACTCTCTCTCTCTCGACAACACTGGTTCGGACCCCCAGGGATGAGTAAAGGTAGGATTCCTAGTAGAGTAACCTTTATAAACAGGGGTGGGGAAAACATTAAAAATGAATACAAGCTGTAAGGACTGCCCAGGAGTTGGGGGTGTGGGTTCCTAAGGGGTAGGGGCTCAGGGTGGGAGCAAAGGAAAAAGAGGGTCCAAATCCTGGATCTACACCAGAGAGTAAAAACAGTTGTGACACTGGAGCGATGGGGGTCACTTTATCCAGTAGAACTGGAAAGGGGCCACATAAAAAACTAGACATGGACCTCAGGCCCAGGGTCCAAACGCGGACCCCCCCCCCCCCCCGGTGCGGGGGGGGGGGGGGGGGGGGAAGATGCCTTTTCAAGTTTTAAAAAAAGCAAAAAGTAGGACAGGAGACCATTTATTAATCAGGGTGCAAAGAGATCAGGGATTTCTCTCTCTCTCTCCCCCCCCCCCCCCCCCCGAACCCTAGCTGGTCAATGTGCTTCAAGGAATATTTTAAACTCACAAGCCCACCGTGTTTTGAAGTTAATTACACTGGGGGGGGAAAATACCAAACAAACCACCCAGGAACTCACTCTGAGGCAAATGCTTTATTAAGCTCTTGATTTCAGGTGGGGAGTTCAAGTCTGGCTAAAAAGGGTTCCTGACAGGAAAAGCGGGCTGCAGTCCTCAAGCTTCATGCAAAACCTCCCGTTCAGACAGGATTCCTCGCAAAGTTCTTCCAGCCCATTTTCATTTGTTTAGACTCCGCACACAGGCTGTTCCTTGGTTTCCCAAGGGCCCCTCTCTTCACGTGCCCTCCCCCACGTAGGGGGATTGAGCGCAGCTTTAGGTTCGTTTTCCATCTGGTTTCTTTTAGTCCTTAGAGAGGCAGGTGCATCAGTACGAACAAGAGACATCTGTCCTGCCAGGAGGAGCCTGTCACTGAATTTGTAGCAATCAGCCCACTTTCACCTTGCAACCTATTCCAAATCTGCTGTCAAGACGTTCCATCAATGAGCCAGGTTGTAGCTCTGGAGGCAGTGCCTTTGCGTTGTACGGTACAACTTCTCTTTCTCCATAGCTCCCTCTCTCCACCCAAGATGGCACAGGCTCAGCTGACAGGTTCAAAGATCTCAGGATGGAAATGTCTGGAAGGTGTTTAAAACAAACAGGTTTTAAACAGTCAATTGGTTTTTAAAACCTTAGATACATGCGTGTTCTACCACAACAAAAATATGGCCTCTGCCTTCTGTGTGTAAGAGCCTGCTACTGTCATATAATAATTCTCCCCTCAGTCTTCTCCTCCTCCTCCCCCGATTCTGCCATCTCCACCTTCAACTCCTCTCTAACCTCCACCCTCGACTCCCTTGCCCCCCTCGACTCCCGCCCAGCTCGCTCCCGTAACCCTCGCCCTTGGCTCACCCCCACCATTCGCCATCTCCGCTCCTGCACCCAGACTGCGAAACACCTCTGGCGCAAATCCCACTACCGCGCCGACTTCCTCCACTTCAAATTCTGCCTCTCATCGCTCAACTCTGCTATCTCCCTCGTTGGACGGCAGTACTATGCCTCATACATTGAGTCCTGCTCCCGGGACCCTCGCCGCCTCTTCTCCACCTTTGACTCCCTTCTCAACCTCCCCCTGCCCTCCTCCTCCCTCTCCACTCAGGATCTTGCTCTTTTTCACCTCGGCTCTAAAATTGACAAGATCCGCCTGGAAGTGGCTTCCAAGTCCTCTCCCCCTACCACTCCCCCTCCCACCTCCCTTGAGGAAATCTCCCTGCTCTCCTCCTCCAACCCCTCCACTTGCTCCCTGGATCCCATTCCTTCCCACCTCCTGACCTCCATTGCTTCCACCGTCGCCCCTCCCCTCCTGCACATCATCAACCTCTCCCTCTCTACCAGCTCCGTCCCCTCTGCCTTTAAAAGCGCCACTGTCTCCCCCATCCTCAAAAAGTCCATTCTGGATCCCTCTGAACCCTCTAATTACTGTCCGGTCTCGCTCCTCCCTTTTGCTTCCAAGCTCCTTGAACACATTGTCTACTCCCATTGCCTTGACCTCCTCTCCGCCAACTCCTCCCTTGACCCCTCCAATCCGGCTTCCGCCCCCTTCACTCCACTGAAACTGCTCTTGCTAAGATCACCAACGATCTTCTTGTGGCTAAATCCAACCGCCTTTATTCTAGTCTTGTCCTCCTTGATCTCTCTGCTCCTGCTTGAATCACTTCACTCCCTGGGATTCCGGGACTCTGTCCTTGACTGGTTCTCCTCCTACCTTTCTGAGCGCTCCTTCAATGTATCTCTTCCTAACTCCTCC